>JAHZNC010003177.1:0-12196 GCA_027744095.1 Zhuqinia jingwanae
TTGGAAACCTGGAGAGAGATTTGAAGGGGCGACCATGGAAGAAGCATTAGTATTGGTGTTGTTAGTGTTGTTGGCAGCCGAGACCGCTGATGATGCTGCTGAGGAGGCACTTATATGCAAGGATGCTAAACCAGCCGCTGCGGCAGTGACATTAGAATTGTTTGTGTTGTTGACGGAAGGGGACACAGCTGCACCTCCTCCTCCTCCACCACCACCACCGCCGCCACCAACCACCGATGCTGATGTTGTATTTTGCTGTGAAACTGTAGTGGTCGCTCCTCCACCGGATGTCACATTAGCATTATTGTTGTTGCTAGTATTGTTATTATTGTTCACACTGTTGCAGTTATTGCTTGTAGAGCCTGGTGGAACTAAGCTAGTTGTTGGAGGCGTTAGTACGACAAGGTTTGATGCAGGCTTTGTCACTCCTCCAACAACGTTCTGCTGTTGTTGTAGTAGTTGTTGCTGTTGTCCTGATGAATTCCCAGCGGACCCTCCTAGCACAGAGCTCATTCTTTCAATTGGAGAACGGCAAGTAACAGAGAAACACGAGGTAAAATATTCTTTAAAAAATACAAAAAAAATCTAAAGAACGAATACTGCAACTATACATTCGTATACAACGAGCGCTTCTGTGCCTAAAAAAACATATTTATCATCATTGTTTTCATAACTTGTCGCTGTCCTTCTTGTGCACGCCTCGGCAAGATTAAATTTTCATTTCATACCAAACGCTCACATTTTCCCCTCTCTCTCATTTTTCATCATCCCATCAACATTTTTTTTTCTTCTACACCCTCACACACACAAGTTATTACAAGCTTGTCAAATTTTATTCACTTACTTTAGATCGACTGACAACCGGAGCCCGGCACAACAAGCATTTCTTCACCCTTGACCCACAATGCTCACAAGTAACGCAATGACCACAAGGTGCAAAGATAACTTCTCGTATCCCATCTGAGCAAACCATGCACTCATCTCCAGCCTCACTTGGGTCCAAACTGGGTGTTGGACTCTGCGCTTTTGCTGCTCCACCTTCGTTCTGATGACTACAAAATATAAAAAAGAAAAAAAAATCATCATAAAAACATGGTTGTTGAAAATACACAGAGAAAAGAGAAATCATATAAAAAATCTGGCTTACGTAATACTACTACTACCAAGCGGCCAGACAAAGAAAAAGACAAAAAATGCCATAATAATAATAATCATTATATACAAAAGGGCAGGGCACACACACACACACACACACATGAACATCATCATCATCATGATAACCCTAAAACATTTTACTCCATTATCACATTACTTTCACTAACTTTTTCTTCTTCACTTTTCTCTCCATATATATAACATGTACTTATATATAACCATATCACCACTCTCTGTATGTGTGTACGGTGCACTCACAAAAGTATTATACTTTTAGCATCCCATTATCTCATTCGTTTTTTAGACCACCACCGCCATTCATTCATCCATATTTCATTCAGATCAACACATCTCTTGTTTTCTCTTCTTCTCTTTTCTCCTTTCTCCCTCAACAGCAGTAATGGTAAGTGCCATCATAGTAATATTATCATTGTTGTTCTGTTCTGAAACAGTGGTAGTATTAAAGCCGTCAGAGAACCAGAAGCATCAGCAAAAAAATAAAAGAAATAAAAAAGAGAGAAGAAGCCGGAGAAAGAAAAACTTTTTTTTTCTTCTTCTTTCTGATAATATTTATGACATACACACAATACACACACACACGTGTGCATATACATTCAAACATACAAAAAAAACTTACAATCTTTTTTTTCTTTTATGCTACTCAACAAAGAGTATTCTCTCTTTCTATTCCATGTGTGTAGTGACATAAAGGGCAGCATTAAACATTGCAGAAAATAAAAAGAGAACGAGGTGATATATGCATTAAGTGTGACAAAAATTTCAACTTTTTTTATACTCTTTCACCCTATCTCCCAAACATTGTTATTATTATTATTATTATTATAATACAGATATGTGTGATCTGATATAAAAAAGGGCGAGCATAAAACATGACACACAAAAGTTATACATAGAATATAAAGCTATTATATAACATGTTTGTCTTTTAAAGAAACAAAATGCGTAGTGAGTAGTTGTGTGCATGTAGCAATTTTTAACATTTAAAAAAACGAGAGAAGGAAAAAATATATGCATGAAACTTTTAAAGAAACAAAATGCGTAGTGAGTTGTTGTGTGCATGTAGCAATTTTTAACATTTAAAAAAACGAGAGAAGGAAAAAATATATGCATGAAAATACCTCCTGCTACCAAATAAAGAACAAAGTATGTAGTAATATGTATTTTTCATATATTATTATTTCAGAAGGAAGAAGGACGGAAGTTACGCTACTTTTTTTTACCGTTGTAAAATGTATGAAACTCGTCGAGTTCCTTCCTTCCTTCATGCTTAAATTTTTTTTTGTGTGTTATATAGCCTTGTCCTTTCTCTACTACCACCACCAGCACTAGCACACACTCCACTCACACAGGCACATACATACACACATACCACTTGAAACCTAGTTATTTTTTATGATCTTGCATGCTACATATAAAAAGCAGTTTTATACATACATTTCTTTTTGGTGGAGGTTATTTGGTGAAGGAATGATGGTGGTGGTGATAGAAGAGCGAACAACGGAGGAGAACAAACGTGGAATAAAATAATTCATCAAGAGAGAGAGAGAGAGAGAGAGAGAGAATCCTATATATACATGTACGTTCGTAGTACGAGAGAAAAACTGAAAGACAGATAGCCCCATAAAAAGTAAAAACTATTCTTTGCTACTACTACCACCACCACCACCATCACCGCTGCTCTCTTTTACGCTCCACTTGAATTCTCCTCAAACTCAACCCTTTTTTGTCTTTATCCTTTCTCTCTCTCGCTTTCTCTTTGCCATCATGTTTTTGTATGTGTGCATGTGTGCTGATGTGTGTGCTATATATGTGCTCTTTTTATCCTTCAGGCTGGTTACATAGTGAATGCAGGATAGAATAACACACACAAACTGAGCATAAAAATAAAATATCGGAAGGAAAGACAGTCACTTGTACCACCACCATCGCTATATATGCATTACATAATATACATATTATTACATTGAATTCATACCTCCATTTTATACCCACACCAAAATTAAATGCCCGTTTTGCACACCTCAAAAAACCGTATCATCATGTGCAAATGCATACATTCTCGCTCATGCTGAATAAATTTACAAATGAGACTATATCTGCCGGCAAAAACAAAGTAAGACGCGTTTATTTTATTTTTAACTGGCTATATAATATTAAGCTGCTGTAAGAGGGTTGGTGTGTGTGTGTGTGTGTAAGAATATATCAAAATGAGCCACCTTCTCCAGCCAGCCAGTCATGCCTAAAATAACTGCACAAACATGTACCACGTACAAGTAGTGTGTCTTCAGTAAAGCATTTATAGCCGCGTATATAGTAATACACAGGATGTAGAAAGACAGGACAATCATCTTTCATTTCCTAAAAATTACACACACACTCACCAAATATATCCCTATATATTGTCCATATAGGTATACCATATCGAACCATACCATACCATACGAACGTAAATATCGGCAACCATGCACCACACACACACACATCATTCATTTGCCTCGCCATTACTACAATCTAACTTTTTTCTTCTTCTAAGAATATTACATCAGGCTTACATATATTTTTTTGCCAAAAAACAGTTTCATTGTGCTAGAAAAAAGGAGGAAACGAAAAAAAAGAACTACTTTCAACAAAGTGCCTGACCAGCAAGTAGAATGAATGCAGCAGCAGTCGTAGTGAAATCAAGAAAAGAAAAAGCCGGGGGTAAGGACTGAAAGCTTGGACGAATAGAACAGAACATACAAAACCCAAGAGTAAAAGTTTGATGGGGGAAATTGTTGGGAAAAGTATAAAAAAGCTGAAGAGTACGAGATATTCTAAGGATCCTGGATACATAAGCAAATGGACTTATGAAAGATCTGAACTTATGTAACCGTACAAAATTTTTTCCTTTGAACAGAGACAGACAAGCAGGAAAAGGCTACCACGGCGGAAATAAAGTAGCAAAGAAGTATAGAGAGAATGAAAAAGTTGGTATTTTGAGAAAATAGGGAATGCAAGCTGGTGCCCTAAATTGCTTGACCGATCGTAACATTTGAAAATTGCTTAATTTAAGCGCATTTAAAATTTTATTTCAAGATTTTACCGTTTCTTCACTATGGAGATACAATGGTACGATCTCGAATAAACATTTATCCAGCTAATAAGAAATACACTTAAGCTACTTTTGTGACTCAAAGAAAATTCTCAAGTTAATTATTTCTACAAAAAAAGCTTTAATCAGTCGCATTCTATTAGCAGTTGGCAAATTTTAATTAGCAATAAAAATGGTAAAAATAATTAAAAACTTACGTGACACTCCGTTCATTCCGAGATTGCTGAAGAGCTCGACACAAATTAGGATCTGAAAACACCATAAAAAACCAATAATAAGTTCAACTTGCTCAACTAAATGTAAAAACCAAAAAAATATATGGTTAAGTAAAAAAAAAATTAAAGCAAAACTGTGATTTGATTTACCAGGACACAAATCAAGAGCACACTGAGATTTCTTATTCCTAATCGTCATATCAGCGCCATTTGCAGCAAGGAAGATGGCAATAGAGGCGGAAGACTTTCTATCCGAGGCAGCCGGACCCAATCCAATGATAAACTTAATTTTTTACAAAAAAGAAAAAGAAAAAATGCCATAACTTTTTATTAGAATGCTGATGCACATATATACATTACAATACAGACGAATCCATTTTCTTATAAATACAGCCACACATTCAGGATTGTGTCCTTTTCTTCCAAGAAAATGTTGAAATTGACTTTTCTTCACACAAGAAAAAAATATCATCGTCTATTGTCCAACACACACTCGTAAATATATAACCCAAGTCATCAGAATCATCATCACTACTGCTATATATTTTTTTTTCTCACGCAATTCCCTGATTCAAAGCACATACCACTTAAATTCACTAGAGCGAGTGTCAATGTAAATAAGTGTGACGGAAGTGAAATTGTGAAAGCTTATGTATGTGGCATGGCATAAAGTCCAACAAAAAATATTGCACTTTCTTTTCATAAAGAAGAAGGGGAAAAAAGTGTTGCCAACATCACCCCCAATTTTCGTTGAGCGCGAGTGTACTACTCTGCTAACTTATACTAACATATACCCACGCTGCTCTCTATCTCTCTCCCCATCTTTCTCTATTCTATTTATTCGTGAGCCAACAAGAAATGAAACTGAATGATTGACAGCACCCTTTTTTTGCGCTGACTTGCAAGACTTAGACAAGCTTATACTTTCTTCTTCTCCTTTTGCTACTTTTTTTTCTTGTAGTGCCCATTCATTCCCGTTTTTTTATTTGTCTATTTTCTTTGCACACAAATTCAAGTTAATTTACAACATTCATACATGCAGAAGTAGTAATAGTAGTAGTAGCAGCTTCTCGTGCCGCTCTAACATCATGTCACCATATAGTCATGTTTGTTAAGAGAGAAAAGGGGAGAAAAAAACGGAAGGGTCACAAGTGCACAATTTTACGATCATTCCTTTTCACTCTCATTCTTATTCCGATTGCAACTTTTCTTCTTTTTCTTCTCAAGACCCATTCACTATTACCACTACCAACATCATATCATCATTGCTCCAATTCTCGTATTTTTCGTCACATTCTTTGTACACCACACACACATACACACCAAATAGGCGCTTTTCTTTCTTTCGTTTCGAGAAAAGGACCCAAGAAAAAAAGCAATAAAGATCTTGACGGTTGGGCAGGCATCTAACAGCACCGCCCCATTAAAACCCTTACATTTTCTCCTACTTTCACTTTTGTTGGTGTGTGTGTGTTTGTGTGTGTGTGTAGTAGTAGTGCAACACATAAATACAATTTCAAATGTGCATATAATACAAGGCTGATTGTGTTGACGATTGGAAGCGTGCTAACTTTCGCAGTTTTTTTCTCCCGTTTTCCCTTTTTTCTTCATTTTTTTAATACTCTTTTCATTTTCAACAAGCTATACACTTGCTTCTATTCATGTAGGGTCAACAAGGCCAGATCTCTTCAAATGTGTAGTGTAAACGCATGATTCCCATAAAAATAATGTTTTTAGCACATTTATTTTCCGCGTGAGCAACCATCAGAGAAGAAAATCACATCGTCATCATCATCATCATTATTACATTTCCTCAATAAATAAAACATATTGACTCAATTAACTTAAACGCCCTTTTCCTCACATATACAACAACAAATATATACACTCTTTTTTTATACACACATTTTTTTCTCCATCCTTATATGAAGATGCGAAGATGTGATCTCATTATATTCAGGAAAAAAGGAGAGAGAGAGAGAGAGAGAGAGAGTAGAAAAAACTTTTCTTCTTCAAAAGCTTTAACACCAGAAGAAACATCACCGTCATTATGACAATTCGTGAGATATAAAAAAGAGTGTTCCAGAGAAAAACTATGCACATTAAACTTAAATAGTTTTCCAAAGAGTTACAAAAATACAATCCTGGTGACATTTCTGAAATAATGATGACAATTTTCCTCGAGTATACATATATGTATATGTATTCTGTTTGTACAACTTTCCACAACGGAATACAAAAGAAGAAGAAGAAAAAAAGAGGAAAGAAACACTCAGTAGTAGTTGCAGTGGTGGTGCGCTTTTTCTTGCCAAAAAAAAAAATATAAATACAAACTATACTTGTTTTTCTATCAAGAAGAAGACAACTCTCGCTCTTTTTTTCTTCTCTGTTTTTTTTCTGTTCCCCTTTTCTCCACCACTCTCATCATCATGTCCTTATCCTTTGTGAAACACAAGGGGGTTCAACAAGAAGACATACATTTATTAGAGCGTAATTCCATTAGTCAGATCAAGTTGCCTCTTTTACTTTCTCTCCTTTTCTCAGATACTTTCCCCTTGTGGGAGTAGTTTGAAGGGCAGCAAAATAAATACAAATATAAATGCATATAACTACTACATACATGTACCTATTTTTTTTACATATAAACTTAAACTATATATATGTTTGTTTGTTTGAAATGAACATAACATGCTAATGTGTTCGCCAAACAAACTACACACATATTATACATATTATATATACTTGAGTAGAAAAAAAAATCAAAAAGGAGATTTCATCCCCAAAAGTGGAGCATACACAGCACAATACAAATGCATTCATTCGTTTTCCCTTCGTTTTTTTGGTATGGAAAGTACAGAGTGCTTTCATATGTTTAGTTTTGCTAGCAAAATATTCAATCCTTATTCCTTCAAAAAACCAACTCTAAAAAAAGTGGATCGGTTTTGTGTCGGCCGATTGAGATTGTAATGCCCAAAAGGCAAAAAAACGCATGGCGTGGCATGCCATTTTGAAGAGAGACTTTTCAAACATTTTCATCCATCCTTTTTTTTACTAAACTAAAAAATAGAGACGACATACATAAGGCCAGGGCCTAGACATATCCTTGTGTTTTCTTGCACTGTAGGATTTTGGATTGAATGGCAGGTCTTAATTTTCCATCTGTCTCAACAACTAAATCACTTTTCTTTTCCTCGTCACACACAAGCTCATATATACATATTATACCCATATATGGACCAACATTTGCATGGGCGAAGACACACTTTTTTTATTATAGATTTAAAACCTTTATCCTCTCTTTTGTACTTTCAAAAAATATGTATCTTGGAAATCCTTTCTTTCCTTTTCCCACCATATTCAACGTAATCACATAGAGAAGGAGAAGAAAGAAAATTGACAGGAAATGTATCAAAATAATAATAATAACAAAAACGTCTCCATCTCTCGCGAAAACACGATGTCGGGTAAGCCTTATACTGCAAGACAAAAAAATGAACAACTCGTAGAAAAATAAAATATCATATATTTTCTGAAAATCCACATGGTTTTTGAAGAACAGACAAAAAAGTGTTGGAACGATGAAGCTTATCACAACTAAATTAATAGTAACGACGATTGGACGATGCAGAGAGTCAGGAAAAAACTATATCGAAAAGTTAAAAAAAAGCCTAATAGTCTGATCTGGTGAACTCTATGCTCTAAAGTCACTTCATTACTCTCGTCTTGTAAAATTTTATAATTTTTTATTCCCAAGCATTCTCTCAGTTTTTTAATTTTTCAAAATGATTTTGTCTATTTTTCTGCAAGAATACCTAAGATAAAACAAAAGGATGCAACAATATCAAAAAAAATCTTCATTATTTTTTGTCATCTTTACAGAATGAATACATTATACATTTATATATTATTTATATATATTTTCTAAAAGATTATAATCAATAAAAAAACGCCCACAACCCTTTTTCGTAATGGGAATCCCAATGCTATACCGTTTTAACTGCTTACTATACACACAGTGTGTCTATGGTACATAACCAAGCAGTAAGAAAAGTGTGAATATCCCCTACCCCTTCACAAAAATCACATTCTTTTAGAATGTTATTTTTTTAATATTATTTTTTTGGCAATAGTGTTTGATGGTGGCTTGGGTTATGTCGTCCGCTGGTTTGCGTGTGTGTCTCCAATGCGAGCATATTATGACAAGAAACTCTTTTAGACTCTCTCTAACGAGCACGCATTAAACATTTTCTTCTTCTTCTCAAAATATGAATCTGTAAAAAAAAGTCTTCAAAACTTTTTTCTTGGAAGAAAAAAAAACCGAAAAATACACCGACGAAAAAAAAAATGAATTCAACGGTACTACTACTACTGCTGCCACCATAGTTCCTTTTTTTTCTTTATTCTTCTTACCTTGCTGACATCCTGATGAACATCCTGAAGCTGGCGAAGTTGGGAGAGAGTGTGATGACGCAAAGCTTCATGGAGTGGGGTATCTCCATCCTTGTCAGCTAAATTGAGATTTGCACCCGCCCGGACCAACAGCTGCAACAAATGATAACCATATTATATATTATTATATAACATTACTCCATGTACATATATCATCATGCAAGCTAAGTAAAAAAAATAGTATTAGTCGCGTAAAAACCAGAACAGACGAGACATTTTCTTTCCTCTCTCTCTTTTCATTTATTTCTTCTTCTTTTTTTCTTGGTAGTAGGAGAGGGGTGATGGTGGTAAGTATGTATATGGGAGAGACTAGACACATTGTAGTAATATCAACATGAACTGCTATAAAAATCCTTTAAAAATGTCCAGAAATATAATGCTGCAGTATACCTATCCATTTATACTATATATATAAAAAAGATGCTGAGTAATAAAAATAATAATAGTAATGACCATGAAAAAGATGATGATGATAAGGAAGATGACGACGATATTGCCACTTCACCACTACTTTAATATATTTTTGTTTCTTTTTGGTCTTCTGTGTTTGTCGTTTGCTTTCACTTTTGCTGCTCCTCCTTTTCTTTTTGCTTTTGCAATGATCATGCTACTTAACTTGACTTTCTTTAATAAAAATCCTCGGTACAACTACAACATCTCATCGTTTACCATCATCACCACATGCACTATATACACATCAACATTCCCTAGTCAGCCCGGCCCAGAAGAAAACTTTTTCTTCTTCTCCTCCACCACCACCATCAACAACAAACGAAATAATAACAAAAAAACATCATCTTCATAAACAACAGCAACAATACCGCGGCAACAAGAGAGAAAGAAAAAAGTTGCTGGACTTTTTTTTGAAGCAGCAACGGTGATGGTGGTGGGACACAAAAGTGAGTCGTTACAAGTTGACTAACGTATCAGTAGGGATCCATTTCCAAATCCACGTAGAACATTTTTTTCAAAAAACTAAAAATGCACTAAAGTCTACCAACAGCATAGCAGAAAGAAAAAAAACATCATCCTACACCAAGCTTCTTTACGAATTCACTAGTTTCATAATAACTCAAAATCACCACACCGTACCGCCGTACCGTGTTGTATGTTTTACAAAAACTCAGGACCAATTCATAATAAAAAATACATTTTTTTTGCAACTCATTTTTTTCATTCATAATAAAACTGCTGTGTAGTTTGTTCTTTCTTTAACAAAAAATAGCGTTTTCCCTCTGTACAATTTCCCATTCACAATGCACTCTACACTCACATAAAAACATAAACCTATATAAATAAGGTACACATGCAAACAAGCGCGTATATTTTTTTCAAGGAAAATAAAACAAGTAGGATAACCGCTTTTTTTTGGGTTCTTTTTTTACCACCACAGTTCCACAAAAGGAAGAAGAGATAATCCGCTAAAAAAAGTCGCATCTGATTTTAACTTTATAATGTAATACGAAAAGCGGTTATAAAAACAACACAAACAAAAGTTGTCGTGAAGAAGGAATATTTTCAACGGTTGCGGTGGTTGAATACATTTAGGGAAACAAAATAAATATATTTTATGACAGCCTCGTAAAAACCGAATAATTATTGTAGATGGTCGCAAAAGAAAAAAATCTAGTTTACTATATGTTTTTTTTAAACAAACCGCAGACTCGCGCGTCGAATTCGTATTATTAAATGGCCACATGGACCAAAAGTTTCAAAGAAAACTGTATGAAAAACCTCATCTCTGTCTGGGTCTACGTGAGTCCGTCCATTGGTCTGTCACGTTTTTGTACAACAATGTGTACAGAATCCTATATTTCCAAGTATTCAAACAATCCCCAGATCCAATTTAACGAGTCTTTAATGTTAAAAATTAAATATGCATATTCATCTCCAGACTACAACACCCAGCAACCTACATTCCCTCACAGGCAACAAAAACTTACAAAATATCAAGCGGCTTCTTTCTACAACACTTATGAAGGGTAGGTTATTTCCATTTATATCATTATTATGCATGCAACAATAAGATTTTCTCATAAAGCGCGCGCGACGTGACGGCGAAGAAGAAAGTACGAAAAACCATACTCTATGGCTTGGCAGATATGCACATGTACATAAATACATTACTATCATTATAATAATCTTTCCTTTGGCGCGTAAGCTCTTGTGCAAGAAGAGGATTTACTTGGTCGTCCCTAAAAAACTTTCTTATAATATACGCTTCATATACATATACACCTACACACATGCCTTTATATTTTCTCTCCACAACATAGTAGCAACAGTAGCAGCAAGTTATTCATAACAAGTAAAAATACCTAAAAAAATAACAACAAAAACTACCGACATCATCAGTTTACATGATGCTCAGCATGCACACAGGAGAAAGGAAACTACTTTCTTTTCTTTCTTTTTTTTTATAAAAAAAACTTATTATATTCTTTTGTAGTGAATGTGGCCTTTGTTTTTTTTAACCACAAAATAAGATTACCAACCGAAAAGACAAGAAGACAAGCAAGGCAGGGAAAAAAAAGAAAATATACTTTTTTTCTTGTTGTTCTTCTTGTTCTAGTCTCCTTTTCTTGTTTGTAGGGTAGAAAAAAGTTTAAAATTGGAGTTGAGAAGATAAAGTTGAGTTGTCACTTTTTTACGGCTCCCGTGTAACAAGGTTGAAAATTACCATCTCATCTCTCAGAATTATTATCATTTCCTTCTCAACAACAGCACGACTACCACTACACATACATATATTACAGATATGCGTTGCGCTAAGGTGTTGTTGTTGTTGTCTGATCTGTTGCTAGTCGTGCATTTGCCTTACTACTACAACAAAAAAATTGAGAAATGTAGCGGCGGCAGGAGAAGCAAATGCCACATTAAACAGAACATAAAGTTTGTCCTACAATCTACAAAAAAACAACATAATATTAATATAGCCAGCTTGTTATATGCACGTCAAATAATATCTTTTCCCACCTGTCATATAAAGCATCCTCCCACCATGCATACGAAATACAAGGGTAAATTTCTCCCTGTTGTGTATGTAGTAATAGTTTTGCTGAGTTGACGTGCTAAGCGAATTGGCGTGTGTGTGCAAAGCTTAACCTTAACAAACAAAGCAGCAACAGAACCGCAAATACTATTCCGTAGATGTACATGCATGCCGATTTTGCTGTAGTAGACCGCAATGCAAACGGTGCATGTATGCACATTTAATACCCGAAAAGTAAAAGGATTCGGCTTGTTGACAGCTCTTCTTTATCTT
>JAHZNC010003178.1:0-16694 GCA_027744095.1 Zhuqinia jingwanae
AAAAAATATTGTAAATAAAAATTTTGGCGATAAAAGTGAAAAAAAGAGAGTGTTGCATGAAATGATAAGATGCTCAGACAATTGGCAACCGTTTCTACAATTTATAAAATATCTTCTTATAAAAAAATCAAAATCATATAATATGTGTATTAGGACTATGCCGTATATATGAGTAAAAGCAAAAATAGTTGGGTTCACCAAATTTACAGATAGTCATACAGCCACACACAGAATGAAGGGAAATGAAGTGTGCAAAATGTTACAAAGTGCTCACGTTCCACTAGTCCCGTTTTTCCTTAAATAGAAACAACTGTCACAGTAATAAAAAAATCTGGATCCTTTTGTATAAAAGTGTGATGACCTTTTCGGAATATTATATGTTTGAAAAATCAACTACATTAAACGTTATATATTATGTGTTTCTTCATGTTTTTAAGAGGCTAATACTACTGGAGCCAAAAAGGATTGCACTATTTTCTAACACTTTTTCACAAGGATCAGCAAAGTGTATATTAGGATTAAGATATAAATTGTAAATTCGTGTTCAGTAATGTAGAAACTGCAAAAATATAATATATTGCTATGTACAGGCCAAGAAATTGTACCTCTAGAAAAAAATTTTTTGAGACGAGCCATGAAATACATTGAAAGTATTAAAAGGAAAAAGATTTTAATCAAAACAAAATGCACGATATAATATGTACATATTTTATATACATCGTATGCACTTTTGAAACAATATCCTCCTCCATTTATACTTTCTGGCTTGACCAGAAATATAAGATTTTTTTTGCATGATAAATAGAGTTAAGATAACAGTTACAAGCATAGATAAGCATTTTCACACATGCATGCATACCTAAATAATATGTACAAAATTTCTGTGTAAAAATATAATCCTTAAAAAATAAAATTGCTCCATAAACGACACAGCATATATATTCCAGTAATAATAATAATACCCAATAAAACAGTTTGCTTCTCATGTGCCACGTTATACACACTGGCTCCATTTCTTTTTTTCCATAAAAAGCTGTCGTTTCCAACTTCCAATGTTTCATTATCACCTCCATCTTACTATACAATATTATGTGCATTTTTTTCATATATTGGAGATGATATTTTCATATTTTTTATATTAGTTTATATAATGACTTTTTTGTGTAGGACCAAAAAACGAGCCAAAAAATAATAATAATGACGCATGAAAAACTAAAACTACATTGAAACATACACACACAAAAAAGCCCACTTGTTCAAAAGTGAAAATATGCCACTAACAAAAAAATCAAACTTCCTCTTCCTAAGAAAAAAAGACTAACTCTTCTTTTTTTTCCAGCATAACGCACATATATATCCAATTCATAAAAAAATAATTTGCCTTCTGTACGTACAAAATCTTTTCCCCAGTTTGTTTTTGTCATACAACTGCATAGTATAAATATACTTAATGTGCGGGCATTTTTATTATTATTATTATTATTACATATTCGAAAAAAACACTTTTTCTGTCAATGATCCTTCCCCAAAAAAATAAAGTAGCGTGAAACATAGATTGTATTCATATGTATACACGTATTTATAAATAAATACGCATATATTACTGCTTGTTAAAAGTATGCAGTAAAACTTTTAACAGTGTAAATACTTGCATACCAAGTTAGTCGCATTAGCTTTTTTTGCTCAGTTTAGACCAAAATAATATGAAACTACAAACTTTATTTTTTAGTAAATTCAAGAAATGATGATATTGGCTGTTGGCGCTCTGTTCCAAAGTAGTAATATATACAGTTAATATTGCGATATTATTATTATTATCACCATACGGGCGAGTATGAGTACTCTGCTGGATTATATGAAGAAGAAAAAAATACTTATTCATACCAAATTCTTTTCTTAAATGTCAATGCACATACAAGTTGTAAGTTGTTGTAATGTGGTTGGTTGATGCTGAAAAAAAATAATGAGATGCTATAAATGTAAATACATGACTACACACAATAGCCTCTCCTTTTTTTGGCTTTTTTGTGTATTGAAATTTCAAATTTTCTAAAAAAAAAAATTAAACCATATACTCCAGAACGCAGACAGTTGATAGTGTTCAAAAATATGTTGGTGTGTTGCCCGTTTCAAAATAAAAGATCCTTTTTTTGTAGCAATACATTTATTATTGTAAATGATGCGTGTGTTACGTAGTTTGATAGTCTTTTGTGTGCGTATTTTTTATGTAATATTAAAGTGTGTGATGATAACATGATAATATATATTCTTTTAAAATTTTAGATGATTTTTTTTGTGCCTAAGAAAATATTTATATTCATGATATCCTCCATATTATATGTCCTGACAAAATGACACCCGTTTTTTCCGATCAGCAGAAGGCAACTTTTAAAAACGCTGATTTTCAAAACAAAGAATGCTGCTTTCCTACACTTCAGTTTACTTGTATTTTTCTTTGATCGCCATCAACATCATCAAGTGGCCTTACTATGGATCCATCTTGCTACTACCATTTATTTTTTTAATGGCATAAATATGTATCTCACTGCTGAACTTATCCATTCTCTCGATATTTTCCTAAAAAGAAAAATATATGTGTGTATTTTCGCAATTTTTTTTGGCACAACGCATTAAATCGTGCGCGTTGCAAACCATTGAATATGATTTATTGCTGTGGTTAAGGATTTATGACGGAGAAAGCCACTACAACACACTCACTCTCTCTCTCTCTCCCAGAATAACAGTAGTAGTAGCAGCGGTAGTACTACTAAAACACGACGTGAATAAAGCAGAGGAGGCTATACAGAAAATCTTGTACTATTTTTGCCTCTTGCTTCTCTCAGTTCTTATACATCCACTAAAACTAAGTGGTAAAAGTGAGCAAAATTGTATCGTTGTGGTGGTGGTAGTAGCAGAGCAGAGCAGAACAGAGAGAGTTAACCGAGAACATTAGTAAAAAAAAATGGTAGGAGAACCTCTCATTTTGCTACTAATAGCTTTCTTTTCTTCTTCTGGTCTAAATATTCTCAGAAGAACAATACGATATATTTTTTGGCTCAGCTTTACAATACAAATTTTGTTCACATATTTTATATTTTTTTCTTCACCAACCAACCAACCAACCACCATCACACTATACTCAATTCACTCACTTGCATATGGCTCTCTCTCTCTCACTTGGTCTTTTTTTACTACCACACACGGATCCTGAGTCCTGATGTGACTATATACGATGATGACTTGTTCTCGCTTTGTTGGTGGTGGTGGTGGTGGTGGTATGTGCGAAATTGTTATTGGTTTCTCACTCAAAACTCAAAAGCCTGTTTTTTGCTACTCTACTTCTTTTCCTTTAAAAATATTTTCCCCTGAATCCCTTTTTTTAAAGAAATGTGTTTGGGTATTAACAACAGTCACCATTATTACTAAACTTGTTATTTTTTTCGGAAATGAACACAAGACGGTAAACAACAAAATGCGGTTTTATTAGCAAAAAAGAGGTCCTCCAGACAAAAGCAGAAACATATGTTTTTTCCTCTCTTCCAGCATATTTATTAGTGGCCCACATGACAGAGAAATGTTTAAAGGGGAAAAAACCAGCGCAATTTCCAATGCTCTCTTCATCATTACCATCATCGTCGTCTTCAAAAGTCTTTCTTTTTAGTTGGCTCAGCTGGGGAAATAGTAAACCAACGAGCGATACCCGATCTCCTTTTCTTTCTTTCTCTCTCTCTCTATTTTTCTGGCTCGATGAGGTAAAAATGTACAGCATTATTTGTAATGCTCCAAAAGGAAACGATTTTTTGGCAATAATAATGCGCCCTTTTTTCATGAGATCATGATTATGGCTTGGCTTTTTTCTTATTTCTTTTATTCTTTCTTTGGTGCTCATTCTCTTCTAACTCACCACCACCGCACCGCCAACCACCACTGCTATTACTACCACCAATAGTACTTAGGTATTTATAAAATAAATGGTTTTTTTTAAAGAAATAAAAAGGCAGAGAAAATCTCCTTTTTTCTGAGTTACTACTTGCAATAATGTCAGCTCCCGATACAAGGTCCTTTTGGATCTATACCACCACACAGTGTTCCCTCCTATCATGTCTTGCTGCTTTGGTACAAGAACAAACTTGTCTACGTGATATGTACAACAAAGCCACATTTTACTACTTCAACCGTGTGTTCCGCTAATTTTTCTAACATATGGCAATGCAAGGGCTTTATTTCCTTTTTTTCCTGTTATTTTTCTTTGTTGATTGTTGCTTCTGGCTGATGATGTTACAAGCAGCATAGCACAAAATAACATCAACAAAAGAAGTAGAAAGTGCATGTTGTGTTGTGTGCATCAGACGTTTTTATATAAAAAAAAGCTGCTCGTTCTCAAAATTGCTTCCGCCCACTATATTTTTTTCACTCCTTCTACTACTGCCCATCAAATAGTTGGGAACGGAGCAGCAGGATACAAACGTCAGTATTGAATGGTGTGTTTGGAGTTGGATAAAATAGATGGATTTAATGCATGGTCAAATATATACTACGTGTACTGATTTTGATTATTTTTTTCTGTACTATACTTTCATCTAATTTAATTTTAAATTAAATCAAGTTATACAATTTGGTAATGATTATCAAGTGCAAAACCTCCACGTAACATCCATCCTCCCACTCTTCCCCCATATAATCCTTGTAACAAGTTGCCATCTCTACTTTTGGAATATTTTCAGGTAAAAAAATAAGTTCGTCTGAAAATTGAGATGCTCCACATCAGTGGACCTAAAAAAATTATAGGTGGACTTGTAAAGTCCATTTTCAAAATTATCAATATTTGAGCAATAATGAGATAATCAGCAATAATTAGTTTTTAATAAGTAGCTACTCAACAATCTTTTATCCAAATTCCCAGTTGATAAAATTAGAGAATAAAAGGATTATAGATTAAGAACAATAACAAAAGAAGAGTCCAACATCAAAAACTCTGGAGATATTCGATACTATAATATTTCTTGTACGGAGGATTGATCGTGTCGTGAACGTATGTGCGTACATGATTCCTGCTGTGTGATGCGAGCATGAACGTCTAGAGAGTGGGTCAAGAAGATTCTATCATTCAAGTAATTCTCAATCGTCTTTTACTTCTGAACAGAGCTTACTCAACAGCTCACGGTTACGATCTGAGAGCTCCTTACAATGTCCGCATGGGGGAAATCCAAAAGCTAAGGGTGGTCAGACCCTTCTCGATAGAGAGCTATCAGAAAAACACGATCGTTGGAGGATTTGGACACAGTAACAAGACGGCTTACTACAACTTCCCATCTCAAACCGGACCACGTCACAGTCAGTACATCCAGGCAGTTCAGGGACCATACAGCGGTCAAATTTGTTATAATCTTGTTGAAAACGAGGCGCCCTGGTATGCTGACGTTGCGTTAGAAAAGCTGTACTTGAAGGTATACATACGTTTACACGTACATTCATTCCATTTGAACCCATTCATTCATTAACATAATTAATTCTTATAAAAATAGACGTGTACTTCAAAAACTTCACTACAAAAACCAAAGGTATTATTATTTAAGAAAATTTTCTTTTCCCTTTTTTTCTTTGTAGGAACGTCCTCGGGTGAAATAAAGAAGAAGAAAAAAAACATCTCAGAAGAAAAAACAACGCTTATATTATTATACAAACTGTAAATTTAAACCTCGCTCATAATCTGTTTTTTTTTAGTTTTCAAAAAAAAGTTTTTAAGTAGACTAATAAAGCTAAAAAATCAGTTGGTAATGTATGTTACAATAACCTTTTGCTTAATTTATTTTTCCCGTCATGGGCGTCGTGCCTCTTTTAATCATCATCATCATCACCATTTCCAAACTTCTTCTTTTTTCTCTTGTTCATCGTAAAACATGAAAAGATTGTAAGACTGATTGTAGTAAAAGTAGGGAATTTTTTTGCAAACTTTTCTATTTTTGCCTTCGCATCACATCACATCACACTTTTTTTCTTCTTTTTTTCATAAAAAGGAAGAAAATTAATCCCTGTCGTGCTGTATTCTTCCATTTTTATAGTGCAGTAGAATCAGCAACATAGTCAGTTCGTACTATAGTTAGTTTGGGAGGATGCGAGTTCTTTAAAAAAAAAACTTTACATACTCTTTTCCCCACCAACAAACTATCCAGCTAGTTTAAAAAGTCATATTATCCATTCATCCACACACACACAAATACAGTCACAGAGTGCAAAAAAAGTACAAATCTCTTTTTACTCCCATTAAATCCCATTTAATATACTTTTTGCAACTGCACTCCAGTGTGCCTTTTATACTTTCATTCTCTTTCACTCACTCACTCACTCACTCACTCATTCTTTCTTGTGCTTCACATCATCAGACTACAGAGGAAAAAAAAGAGTTTCTTCTCTGCTGGCATAAACATAAATGAATTTTTTTTTGCATTGATGTTGAGTTTAGTGAATTTTTAGTAAATCTCAAACTTTTTTCTCCTCATAATATCCTCATATTACACAGACATATTAAAAAGCGTATATTGCCAAACATTGCATAATAATATTATATGTATTTTTAGAGAGTATGAAAAAGTTGTCTACTGCTGTGCTCTTTCTCTCCCCCTCTCTATGTACAAAAAACCGCATAGAATAAAATGTATAATAAGAAAATCTATATATTAGCTATGCATGTTATTCAAGAGAGGGGAAAAAACTTCTTTTTTTTTTGGGTAGAAAAATGGATGAAAATTGTAATGCCTTTTTCACGCACATACAACTTTTTTTTCAACCATCACTGCTGCCAACTTCATTTTTGCACTTTTTTGTTCCTCTTTTATCAGACCAACGTAGTCTCACAACTGCAGCTGGTGCCATTTCAAAATCTCTAAGTGTGCAATAGCAAAAGAGAAAAAAATATATTGTAATAATATGTAGTTTTATTTTCTTCTTCTTCTTCAGTGTTCAATCTTCTTGTGAGGACCCACCACACAAAGGCTTTTTTTGCATGCCCGCACCCGTGCACCAAACCACTACACCACCTCCAGTACTACGATCACTACTACTGCTCACTTCAATTTTCGTCTCTTTTTACTCTTTCCTTTTAGTAATTTTATTGCATATTGTAGGTATCATGTACTAGAGTTAACTTTGAAGTTAAATACCTACATGCATACTTTGGCATTTACACACGCTTCCCTATATTACTTCAATAGTGAGACGTGCTTACCACCAACATATGGCTACTTGAAACATTACATTTACCTACCTTTTGGTCCTTTTTACTCTTTTGGTTTTAGAGTGCTTTTACAAAATAACAGCAGTATAGGCTGTAAGTGTCTATAGTACAATTAGGTATTTTGCTATAATGCACAAGGCATATTATAATTGCTTTCTAAATTACAAGTGCATGTTATATAGTGTAAAGTTGGAGCTCCGTCCGATCTTCAAAACTGGGAAATGCATGCATCTGTGCCATTTTCACACACATCACTCAAGTTTTACTTTACATCACTCAAAGTACCAAAATAGTATCACAGCCACAAAATTGTGAGAGAATGAGAAAAGGAAGGACGAGAAAAGAGAGAAGGCTTTTAAAGTCCTTTTGTCTCAGATGTGATCAAAGAGCATTTCAAACGGAATACGGGAGAAACTAGAGCATTCATTTGGTTCACCCACTACTACTGCTAAACTACTACTACCTGCTTTACGTCATCCTCCTTATTGCATCTTGCATTTCCGAGGAAAAAGAGCTTGAAAACTTTGTACCTGTTCGTACCTCAAGTTTTGCAATTTTATTGTAATTACTTTCCAAGTTGATTTAAATTCCAACAAAGCAAGTATTATTGGACTTGTTAATGAACAAACTTATTAGAAAAAAAGTACAAAGGGATGAGAAAAAATATAAAGTACATTGTACAAAGTTTTCATTGTTTTCACTGTCTCATACTTTCTTGCAAAAGACTTCACCTCCTCCGTATTTGATTGTATGTGCAGTTTTATAAATTTATGCGCATAAATAATCAAAAAAATACTTACAAGTTTTTTTATTTGTTTTACACCACCTTCCTTCTTCCTCATTCCTCCCACCTCTTTAAAATACGATTTACAATACTTTATTTTTTTCATCATCGTTTTTTGCAAGCACAAAAAGAATATATTTTTGCCGTGTGGACCAACCTATTTCATGCATTACATTCTTTATTGCGTGCATAAAGTGTACATATAAGCACAATAAAAGCAAAGAAAATGTTAGCATTTTTTTGTCACTTTCCGTCTCACATTTTTACTACACATGCATGCATTAATATTGCATGACAATAAGCTTTGCAACTTTTTTTTGTAATTTTAAATCCAGTTGTTTCATTCCAACCCAGAAGAACAAGCGCAGTGACCCAATAATATTATTTCCCATACAGAGAGAGAGAAAAAACGCCTGGAAAAAAGAAAATAGTGCAGATTCATGAAATTTAAAGTATGAGGAAAACGAAAATAAATTGTGGCCTGTTTTTATTTCATCAAGTAAAATAAATACACACTAAAAAACTGTGATAACAACGCTTTATAAAGTTTCTTGGCGGGTTCTTATTAAAAAAATTTATAGAACGAGTACAAAGTACAAAATATTTGGTTCATAGGGTTTTAATATCATGTGCACTTTTTTAAAAACAGCTCTGTCGCAGGAAGTCGGTGTATTTTAGGGCCCTTCTGAAAGCTCTCACAAGTGTAAACACACATGCACTTCCATAAGACATATTATTATTATACATATACCTATGTTCATTTTAAACTTCATTGGCTTTTATGTATATGCCTAGTATATTTTTAGAGAAAAAAAATTCTGGGCTGTATGCAATATTATACAAGTTAATGGCCTTTCTTCACGATATTCTCAAGTCTGACAACCAAATAGACCTATTTACCCTTACCTGTGTGTGTGTTCCCCGCACGTAATTGCAATAAAAAGTCTACCGAGAGTGGAAAGGAACATTATTATGTGCCTATGTATGTATATGACGTTCATGTCACACGTTTTGCTACCTTTGTCCACTTCTGAAGCAAAAGTCCTTTCTCAAAAAATGCTGCAAAATATAAGCTTTGCATATATACTCCTTATTTGGATGACAAAGGGAGAAAAAGAGATCTGTAAAGATTGTACTGGATCTTTTATACATATGTATATTATTATTATGTATGTACAGCATGTAGTGCAGTATCTTTTGAGGTGGCTGTGGTGGTGGTTGAAGCATAAAAAATACGTAAAAAACTCAAGGTAAATTGCCTCTCTGATGTGGTAATATAATACATGGAAAGGGTCCTTCTGGGAATACATCTTAAGAAGAAGAAATTGCGGGACCAAGGTATTATAATGCCCGCGCTCACACATTTAACGTTTGCGTGCGCATACTTATTTCTATTCTGTTGCAGAAAAAAGCAGGTATCATTGTCAAAATCAAGTCAACGATCAACTACACGGCACTCGTTTTCTTGGATTTTTGCTTGCATTGCTTGACAAAAAGAATTGATGAAAAGTGGAGATTGCATGAGTGCAGGAAGCATGTATAGAATCTTTAAGAAATGCAATGCCATTAAATATTTAGTACATCCTTCATTTGTCATTATGGTTAATATTATCATCAGTCACTGCAAAAAAAATATGCATTGCATTGATGTGAGTTGTAATCCAGATTTTACTCATGTACATAACAAGAAACGTAAAAAAAATTGGTAATGTGGAGACTAAATAGATTTTTCTTGAAATCACATATTGCTAAATTTATACTGTTTTATTTACCAATATCACTGCACTCTTACAACACCCCACCTGCTAAACGATCTATTGACCCCCTGGTTTTTTCTAGCTTTAAAAAAAATTAATTTAATCGTTTAAGTTTCCCAATAAATGGAAAAACGTATTATCCTTTCGGAAAAGACTTTTGGCACATGCCACATAGCTACTATATACATGTCATTTAGCCATCAAATCAAAGAAATAAATTTATTACACTGTCGAATTTCACATCCCTCAGTATAAGTTCATTGTCGCATTAAGCAACGTCATTTTATTACCGTGCATACTGCATGTGCACTCTTCTGTGTCAATATCAATAAAATATTTTTCTCATCCCATATCAAAATATGCATCTCTCCTCCTTTTCAAACATGAACGAATAAAAAAGGAATAAAATTTATTCCGGAAAATTTGCACAGAGAACAAAAACTAAATGCCGGAAACACAGACACAACAATACTGCATGCTAAACGGCTAAGAAATTGTTTTGAACTTGACTCAACTTTTTTTATTTTGGAAAATCAAAAAAATATCTGCTGGTTTGTAATATTTCTAGTATGATAATTCTGTGTAACCATATAAAGCAATAAAATACTTGGTGCACCCACCCGCGCACCCCACCACTCCAAAAGAAAATATAATATTATTTGTTTTGTACATAAAAACTTTCTACTTTCAACCCTTTTTTTATCCATGCGTCTCCCATTTCCCTCCAGCCACACAAGAAAAAAAAGCCCAGAAGAAGCCGTATTATTTATGTATATAAATTGAACGTATTATAGAAAAATAAAACATAAAAGTATAACAAGCATGCATACAATAGATTTTTACCATGCTTTAAAAAAATAGTATCACCAGACTTTTTGGCATGCTTTTTATTATTGCTCAGTTCCTTTTTTTGTATATCAATCTGTATTATTATTATGATTATGATTGTGTGCAATCATTCAACCACAAACAATAAAATGCAGCAATAGCAATTCCATTCCATCATCCATTCCTTTTCCTGGAAACAATTTCCGAAGAAGGAAGAGGAAATAAAAGTATGCATCGAGGTACATACGAAAATATTGAAATTGTCTAACAGCAGGAGAAATTGGAAAGGTTTTCTATATTTTTTTGAATTATCCAAACAACAAACACAAATTCAGCTTAGAACAGCAAAAACGACCATGAACAGGCATTTGAATTCACTATATGGGCACTGCGTCTTTAGTTGGCAAAAGGAAGAGGATGACGTATAAGACAAGCAGCAAGCTAACAGTATCATCACATCAAGTTTTGGAACGGAAGAAATATTATGTTTTATCGTTTTTTCCCTTTTTAGTTTGATAGAATGCAATTTTGATGGGGTTTCCTTTTCTTGTAAAGTATACAGGTATTTGGTAGAAATACATATGCACGTTCAGAACTACTTGTTTATATTCATTTCATGACGATATTTTGTGTGACATGCTCAAGTTTAAAAAGTGTAAAATTTGATTACATCATCAAAATATATAAATTGTGTATTTCATAACAAATAAAAAATATTGTCTGCATTATTTAAAAAAAAGTCTTATTGAACATTTTTTTTAATAATTTTTTGTTACATAGAACCTTAATATCTTTCGGATGTGTGTATTTTTACTATCTTCATTTTATATGTTGCTTTTTTCCCGCTTGACACACCCAACAGCGCTTGGAATGCAGGGAGAAATGAACGGTAATATTATTATGCTATGAATTAAATTTTAAAGACTGTTTGACTTCTCTCTCTAAATATTTTTCCTCGTTGCAATCACCACTGGAATCTTCGATAAGATAGTTGCATATCTTATTTTATATTTTTGATGCTGCGAGGCTATCCTGTTCAATAGGTCACAACTGCGAGTTGAGTTGGATTACACAGTACACATGCTTTTGTACGAGAAGGAAAGGTGTGTAACCTTCAACCATTTATCATTATGCGCGGTCCCTTTGTCTTTTTTACTCCATTCAGGGAGGATAAAAACGCATGATGTCTTTATAGGTGAATAGCAGTACAGAGAGCTGTATTTTTTGACTAGGTCAATAATAAAGTGTAAAGCTGATAAAAATAGGTATGCAGGTACATAATCCATAAAACTACCTATTTGTATATACGTAAGGTTGTTCCTTTGAAAGGAACTTTTTACATGAGGACGATGATGAAATTAAAGCTTTACAGGAAAATTAAGTAATCATTCTATGTATTATAAACTCTTCCTCTTGGGTTTCGGGCCTTTTACAAACCATGCGTACCTACGTACATGTTTTTCCACAGGGCATCATATCTGTAATATGTTACATTGTAAAGTATGTATATTTTGTACACACATGAATAATAATTTTGTGAAGATTAAGTTGTAAAGGGTAATCGGATTATGTAGGGATGAAAACCGTGTGAGATAAGATGTTTAGTTTTGGTTAACATCTACGACAGCATCATCATCATAATTGCGTCGTGAATCCAAACAAAAAGTAAAAAAAAACAGAATCCATAATGCATACAATAAAATCCATATTTAACGCGTCACGTAAGTATGATACGTACGCTTATTCAAAAAATATTAGCAAAGACTTGTTTGAAGTTAAGTGAAATATTCCAAGTGTTCACATGTTTTTCCACAGGGCATCATATCTGTAATATGTTACATTGTAAAGTATGTATATTTTGTACACACATGAATAATAATATTGTGAAGATTAAGTTGTAAAGGGTAATCGGATTATATAGGGATGAAAACCGTGTGAGATAAGATGTTTAGTTTTGGTTAACATCTACGACAGCCTCATCATCATGATTGCGTCGTGAATCCAAAAAAAAATAAAAAAAACAGAATCCATAATGCATACAATGAAATCCATATTTAACGCGTCACGTAAGTATGATACGTACGCTTATTCAAAAAATATTAGCAAAGACTTGTTTGAAGTTAAGTGAAATATTCCAAGTGTTCTTCAAGCTATTCATGATAAATTGATTGTTATCTTATTTCAAACCGCGTGCAAGATCATGATCACCTATTTTACGAAATGGGATGTGTACACACAAAATGAAGAATGATGGATTGAATCTACCGTGCGTCAACGTGTCGCAGCTTACATAAAACAGATATTGCCGTCAAAAAATTACATAAATACCTACTCGCACTGTTGTTGTGTTGGAACAGCCTTTTAATCAGGTCACATCCCATTTATGATTATATTTTTGCATGTATGATTATTATTATTATTATTATGTGAACATCCCTATAAGAATTTCATCCAGTCATGCACAAACAAAATGGAGGTAAGCGGTGCAAATTTTTTTTAAACTTGGTTCCTTTGTTCCTTAGACAACTTGTATAATAATATGTATGTGTACTTTATACCTAGCTTGTGTTTTTGGCCCTAGAAATTTTGAGACAGAGACGAGGCCATACCTTTAGGTATCTTTTACAAGTAGTTTTGTAAATTGATATTTATGCAGGTCCATGTTTTTGTTATTTTGAGTGCTTTTAGGTATTTACCGGAAAATTAAGCACAATTTGGTGAATGCTCTCGTGACTTGACTCTCTCTCTCTCTCTATTCCTTTCTTCCTCTCGTTTAGTACCTCACTACCAGCACCAGTGCAAAAACGGAATGTGAAACTTTGTAGTGCTAGTTATTCTTGTGCATAAAAAACTACTGCGTACGTGACAGGCGGGTTTTTCGCAATATATATGATAAAATTAAGTGGTTGTCGACCACATCCGCTAATACATTTAAAAGGTTTATAATACAAATAGCCATAGGTATTTTGCACGTACCTAAATATATACATACAAAAAAAAGTCTATTAAATATATAAAATGCACATATTTCCTTTTAATGGGCTCATATGCAAAAAAAACCGTAAAGTAAAACGGTCCAATAATGAATAAATAGTTTTTCTACTTTTTTTCTAAATGAAGATATATAACACACCCTTTTCAAATGAAACATTTTTTTTATATTCCAGCAGCAGCAGTGAAACTTTTTTTTAGAAACGATGCTGGTAGGTTCGTCTTTTTTTGTCCTTCTTTTGAAAAGTTATAAAGCAGAGCAGCGTATATACATATCATATAGCAAAGCGTGTGGTAGTAGTAAGGAAACGGAAATATAAAAAAGTAAAATTGTGAAAACGTCCTTTCTCCTCACTAACTTTTTTTTTCGTTACTTGACAATATACTTTCTCTCGCTTTTTCGCCGCACACATTACGAAAAAAAAAATCTACGCTGCACATACTTTTTAAGTTTACAACTTTTTCTACACATTACATATATACCTACATATTATACGGTTTGGTAGTCTGCTCTCTGGCTACTTGTTTTTCTCTCTTATTTTGCTACTATACTACTGTGCTAAATAATATTTTTTAAAAATGGAGATAGAAACACTAGGCACGCAAACAGTTATTTTTTGCAAACTTTTTTCTTTACTGGAAGCAGTACAACGGCAGTGGTAAGTGAGTATAGTACTATAGCAAGCAAAGTAGTAGTAGTTGTAGTAGTAGTAAAAGTCTTTTTTCAACTTCTCATATTTCTCCTTCTTTTTTTCTCGTGTGTGATGATAAGTTTTTGCAATTCTCGGCTCTACTGTATGTATAATATATTCACGTACGTATTTACATGAAAGAAAAACCTTAAAGCACTGCGCGCTGCTTTATAAAAAAAACAACTGCTTATTACTCGGCTTATGTTACAAAAAAAAAGGTTGCTGGAGGAACCGCAACCACCACCAACCACCACCGCTACACATGCACACATAGTTCTTCTTTACAAATATAACTAGTTATAGAGTTAAAAAAATTACTTGGGATCGCTTTAGCCTTTGTCTTCCAGGAAGTATCCGAAAACCTCTCTTCTTTTCCTCCTACAACACAACTTTTTGCCCTTTAAAAAGATTCCTTTGCTTATTATTATAGTGTCTGTGTCCTGTGTGTACATGTATGTAACTTGAAAGTAGGTGCATACTTTTATGTGTGTCATGGTATGCGAGCTCATTCTGCATTTTATTTGACGCATAAATTCGACACAAGTGGTGGCGTTGGTAAAGTAGTAGCTTGGGGCTCACATGTGTGTGGAGGGGGGCTATAGTGGGCATACACATATAGCAAGTAATGGAACTCATCACTCTTCTAATTAGATGCGGTTATCCGTTTTTGTCCCAAGAATATTGCTGGCAATAGTTTCAGCTGGTGTCGCGACATTTTCTTTCTGTATTGCATTAAACATACTCATAGACCAAAACCAAAAAAAAGTAGCAGCACAGACCACGCCAGAAAGCAGCGATGGAGTACCCTACACTTTTTTGGCCACATTCTTTTCCTGTCCCTTTAAACTAACTGTTTTATGGCTGCTGCTTCTGCTGCTGGGATATGTATGTATGAATGATACTGACCTACTTATATATAAAAAAGACTGCAGCAATATGACTTTCCTCTATTTGCCAAAGTGAAAAGATGAAATTACTACTTAGTATTATGATGATGCATCTCTTTACAATTTCATAATGTTTGTACATATTTAACGCCAACTAGAAAAGTTTTGAGCGTAGAGTGAAAACGTAGTGGTCGAAGATTGAAAAGATTGCAAACGTTAGCATTTAAAGGAGAAACATGGAACGTAACATGAATTTTTATCTTAAAACATGTATAAGTATGAAACAGTAGAATTTTTTTAGGTCCAATTGTGTAAACTCTGGTTTCTACCATACAATCATTCCCTTCTGAAAGTGGCCATATTTACTAAATTAGAAACAGTCAAAAGTGTAAAAAGCTAGTTCAATCATCTACCCCACCATCAACACTCACAATCAGAAAAACATATTATACTAAACGTACTTGCAAAAATTCTTGTAACCACACTTGCTCCATATTATTTTCAACCATTTTATTACTATATTTTTTTTATACCACAAACAGAATCATATTCCCTTGTTTTTTTTATCCAGATTAAAAGAAATGACCCTTGCCGAAACACATTATTAGGCATCCAAAATCCTTATCCACTTGTTCTACTGCTAAATACCAGTACCCCGCCGCAATAATAATACGCAACATAGCTATACATATTACGTCACTTCACTCTGTGTGATGGTGTTTATAACGACCGTCGACGAGGTCATATTCTCCTCCATTCCAACATTGTTTTCAGTGAAAAGAAATGGGAAAGCGTAGTAGTGTTTGTTTTCACAATGACTTTGTCATAACTTTTTTTTCCCATATGACTATACCATATACCTAATAGCATATTAAAAACAAGGAGAACGTATGTACAAAAGTGTGTTTGTTTGTTGTTTTTTTTTATTTCACACACACATTCACACACTCACACAGCTTGTTTTATTAGAGTAGTAGTAGCCAGCTCAAATTAATTTCTATTCTTTTTTTATTTTTAAATACACACAATTATTTTGACACTATATTTGACTTTTTTATTTTTTTTAGTCCCTTTTCCCTTCCCTGGTCAGTTGTATGGCATGTAATGTGTAACACTTGTGTACCTACATACATTAGTAGTGGCTATATATGTACACCTAGCACACTAGTAGTAATAAAGGCTGGCATTTATTAGTAGCGGTAAATTGGGCTGTTGTGTCTCTCTTAGCAAACCATTGTGACATTTTTTTGTGTTTCTCACTGTTTGCTTTTTACTTCAGAAAAAAAGTTTTTCTTAGTTTCTTTTCTTTCTTCTCTCCATCCAACATGCAGCAGAACAATAACTGCTGCTGGAGAAATACTATATTTTTTTTGTAATAGAGTACACAGTCGTAATAGTCCTTGCATTTTGCACTTTGCACGTTGTCTTGTCCCTTTTCTGGCACATTAACACCCAAAAATTACCTTCATGTCCCCATTTGCATTCAAATGGAACATTATAATGATCATCATCATTTTTAGA
>JAHZNC010003179.1:0-20356 GCA_027744095.1 Zhuqinia jingwanae
ATTTCCGAGTTGAATAATTAAGCTGCAACCGGCCATGAATGCACTCGGAAGAATGAAGAGAGGCGTTTAGTATCGTTTACCCTCCTTCCTAATTACAAATTACATCGTCTTGTAGTATGTGCATGTAAATAGGATAACATATAATATGAAAGTATAACAAACCCGCGCTACTGGAATATGTATAAAATACCATTCATTGTCAATGCATTTGCCTCTTAAAGTATAATATGCTTACTGGTGGCAGTCAGTATAACACACAATCCCAATAATCAGTTCACGTATTAATAATTAATTTAAGTACATACAGAAATCCTGCTTATTCCTGTTTCACACATTTATGCATGCCCTATCTGTAATTGTTAGCTATTAGCTGCTTGTACTTCAATTGAATATTGCAACAGCTCCATGTACTATTCCAGTTTTGAAGTTAATCAATAACGAAACTGTATAACTCACGTAAATTTCTCCTTGTCAACTACTTTTCCAATAAAAACGAAGCCAATACAGTCTCCCGGGGCAACAGGGGTCCCATATCAGAAAAACAATGGGATGGACAACTAAAGTAGATTGATGACAAGAGGAAAGGGGAGTAGCTTCAGCTTTCCTACAGTACAACCCTATTCAACATGGGTTTCTCTCTTTACGACATTTTGCTGCCAGAATGTTTACAAAAACTGTCAGTTTGCTGATTGGTATTGAAAGAGAAAGTCCACAACGTTACACTTACTTGAATCTGTTGTAATGCAAAGATATCAGTACTTGTCCATATAATGTATTATATTGTATGCTTAGTCATGTCTACATATATACGTTATTCCACGTAAATGTCAACCATTACAAACATGTAATGTACTCATGTTGAGTCATCCCCATCATTCATATATGTATATAATACATAAAAAGTAACTTTTTTTGGGAAAAGAATGACTATCATGTAAACTTTAATGACACAAACCAAAATTTAAAAAAAAAGTGTGCGTGATGCACAATAAAAACTTTCGACATGCGTGCAATCACACGCAAGATATAGTTTTTGGGGTGTAAACATTTGTAAACGTAATAAACTTGACAAAATTTTAATTTATTATCGACAAAAAAATAATGCACACATGCGATATCAAATCGAATAAAAAATGCATTCACTTTTACATACTTTGGTTCCATGTGAAAGAAGCACAGGAGGAGGTGTTTGTAGGAACAAGATAAAGCTACCAAGTAATACGAATAAGGACATTGCGTGAGTGCCAGCCAAGTGGATTTACCTATGCTATCTATTTAAAATCTACATACATTTCATTTAATGTTTATAAAATCGATGTTAATGCACAGAGGAGGGCTGCTTCACAGTAGAGCTACACGTAAACTATCCCGTCCCCACTAATGGTAGTAGTCAAAAGAAGCAAGTTAGGTACACATACAACATAAAAATGATTTTATTGATACTAATTTCAAGAGTGCTAAATGAAATGACGAAGGGGGAGTTTGGCTTGGATGTTTGTAAAGCACGTGTGTGTATATGCATTATGTATACTACTACCGTCAAAGAAAAAAAAATGCAGCAACTGCTACAAAATACAATTTATTGGATACACAATTCATAATAAAAGAATGCATTTTATATGCATGTATTCAACAGTCCTATTTTTACTTCCGACAGTTAGATGATAGTCACTTTTTCTGTGTATTTTTTCCCAATGTACACCTGTCAACATGAGTAATGTATTACACACAAACACACACAAGTCGTCTTCCTTTTTTTCCCCATCCCATGACATTTTGAAAGAAAGGAAACCAAACAAAAAAGAAGAATGAGAGCCAATTTTGATGTTGCGTTGGATGTGCATCTATTATCTTTCCCATTCCATGAGGTTGGCCTACTACTGCATGTAGAAGATAGTCGATAGGATTAACACCATGGGATTTGCATCTGGACGGAACCTGCACGCTTATATTCTCCTCACACCTTCTGACGTAACTTTTTATTTTTTCCCCACTAAATCGATTTCTTGTCTTCACGCGATATCTCTTTCACTGATAACTCATGTCTGTAAACATGTTTAGACATCATTGCTACTTGGTCTTTTATTCATCGGCTACTGATCCATGTGAAAAAAAAGTTTTCTCCCTGCTATTCATAATTTTCCATGAGCTTTTATAATACTGCTAGGATGTGAACACAGTGAAAGAAGTGTTCTTATATACTTTTCTATTAAAATTACGTATTCATGATGAAGCCAATGAATTTTGTTATTGCCTCCATTCAATCTACAAATATTCGCTTTGGATCCTTTTATATTTTGGAAGTCCTCTCCTGTGGCGCCTGAACAATGACTCAGACTAATAATAATTCCATAAGGAAATCAATTCACAAAGATAAGCTTAAAATGCATAAAAGTACCACGTACTCATATCAGCAGATACCCTTAATAATAATGATTGTATTTGGATATTATGATGACAAGAAGACACTTGCTACAAAAATTTACTAAAAATGTAGGCCAGGTTAAACTAATCAATGAGACTATATATATTATATATGCGTATATATACACAATCCACGGGTTTTGTAATTCATAGTGGAAACTATTTTGTAGTAAGTAAACATAAAAAATGAGAAAAAATTCTAATAAGCTAATGTATAAAGATGAGGAAAGAGCACCGGAGGAAAAGATATGTACCTGAAAGCCATTTTTTTATGAAAATATCATCATCATCATCCATTATAATGTACACACACACACACACTGACGTTTCGTTGTTGGTTATATTATTAAAATATTCAGGAGGACGACTTACCTCGTCCAAATGGATGATTCTGGGTATAAAGGTAGGATTGAAATTGGCTGTGCCAGTAGTGGCAGTGATGACGGAATGTACTTTGGTATAGTCTCCATCGGTGTCTTTCACCTGGAGCTGAAACTCGTAAGTACGGCCTTTGTCAAGAGCCTTCTTGAGAACCACGTCTGCTTGACACAAGGACTCGGTTTCTTCACAACCAAGAAAGCGAAGACTTAAAATGGATTTGCCTATGGCTCCTAACACTTCAAAGGCTAAGGGGAAATTGTTGTCAGAATCTGAGGCTCTGAGACGATAAATGATCGTGCCAACCTGTGAACAAAAGAAAAAAGTCTTTGTGTGAGCAATATGAGTGTACACACACCCACACTACAATAGGATGAAGCACATGCCTCCAATTACATTACATATTCATTCAAAAAAAGACATCTTCATTTTTTCTCCTTTAATCACGATAGAATCAGCACTGTCTCCTTTCTTTTCTCTATTGAATGATCAATCCGATAGTCTTCATTTAAACGTATAATACTTAATATACAAAAGGAATATGAATAGAATAGGAATGCATTTAAATATTGTATTTAATGAAAGGGTTTTATTACAGTTTGAGTTTACAGAATCCCATCAGAGATCAAATATAGTTCTTGCTCTATTTTTTTACTCTACCGCATCAACAATCGCGACGAAATTCCCGGAATGTCACAAAAGAATACGGGATACCCTACATGATTATATTTTGTAGTAGTTATACTACACATCTCTAACCTTTCATTTTCCTTTACGTTTTAATTTCAAGGAAATCCCAATAAATATATATATGTTACCTTTCATACTCGTATCAAATGTACATATCATATATTCTGAATTTATGGTATATCGATTAACATTGTTTTCCTACTTTACTCATCAAACTTTTCTGAACATCTTCACATCATATTTAGTTTTTATAGTGCTCTCACATCCTATTAGCATGAAAGTTTTTACCCAGCAAAAATATTTTTTCACAACTCTGTTTATGCATCATCCATTTCCATATCCCATATGAACAAACACAAGTCGTTTTCCAAAAACTTACCGGCGTATCATAAGGAACAAGAACTATTCTCATGTTGGTATCCACATCCAACACCGGAAAGTTGCCACATGAAAGGCCGGCTAGCATGAGCAGAATCCCGAAGCTTACCGCACTGATACTTCTAACGTAATTTCCCATGCTTATTTATTCTTACGGATAGTAATTAGGTACACACGCCACTATACCACGTCAAGGTTGATTGTAATCAGGTTAAAATTTTGTACATCAACAACAAGAAAAGTGTAAATGTGAGGAGGAAGATGAGAAAACACACTACGATGAAAATGGTGTCCTTCCCATACTATAGTCTTCCACAAAAAGGGAATTTCTCCGGAGAGTGTATAATTTTTTATACTGCATTATTATGTATATATAGTTATGTCGACGTTGATATAAACGGCGGTGATGTTGGTAAAAGTCGAGTTAGAACACTTTTAGTGGGAAAGCTAAACAAGAAGGAAAACCTTGGGCAAATCTCTTCAGCGGAACAGCGGTACCTACCTCCAAACCACCTTCCATAGTTTTGCTGGCTTTTTTTGCTCGGTTTTTGTGTGTTGGATGCTTTCTAGACACAAACAACAACTGTGTACAAAACACCACACCGAATTTGTTGAATTTTCTCCAATAAAGCCTTCAATTTTGGTAGAAGGTTCTTGCACGCTCGCATCACGCACGCAAAATCCTTCAAATTTGAGTTTTCATCCCGTGTTATTATTTATGAAGGCAAAGTTTTTGAACAAATATTTTGAAATGTTTTTTTTTCCTCCCTCATAACATTTTTATGTAACAAAAATGTATGTACATGGCAAGGCACACAGACAACATACTGATGTTGCATTTTATTCATACACTTAAAACGGCTTAAGTTTTATTTGTCGGGCCTCTTTTTCTGCAAACAAATTTTTAACTTTTCCAGTAATTCCATCAAGTTTGATATGAATCGAATGTACGTACTTAAAATCCACTACATTATTATTATTCCTATTACGTTCGTGAACTTTTTTTAAATCACTTCCTGAACAACATTTTATTCGTTGACTTATCGACTTTTTTCATAACATGAAATGGATTTACATTAGGCGGTTCTGTTGCGAGCACTTACAAAATAACACACTCGATTAAATGATACACGACAAGTAGAAGTACTCGTAGTTCGTTGTTCCATATGTAGTTGTACTAACCTCGCAATAGACAGACAGATACCATAATAATAGGTTATTACTTCGTCCGTTGTATGAACAGAAGAACAGAGCAGCTCCATCATTTTCTTCAGAAAAGTACTACACTTGTCAGAGTGGCTTTAAAAGACCAAAGGCCAAAACATGATCCGTTTAATAATTCAATGGGTATTATCCTCATTTATTTTTCATACAGTTTTATGACCGCTCTGCGACACAAAGACACATGTTCAAAATTGAAAAAAAAAATCGAGCTAAAAAAGTGTCGTTGCACTTTTTACTCTTCCAGAAATTGACTTTATCTGTTTCCTCCAGTTTAAAATAAAGTTTTTAATAATAATTCAGACATACACATTATAATGCAGGTCTGTTAATAAAGTCTTGATGGAGTAGAGAAAACGAGAAGGATGACAATGTCTTCAAGATGATGAAGTGAATCCTTCCTTTTGGTTGTAAGGAAAATCGTGCAAATGATGTGAAGAGCACGCTTTATTACAAATTGCACTGGCAATTTAAACGTGCCAAAACTACTGAAAAGCGCGTAAATTGATTTTTTTTCTCCCTCTCTTGTCTGTTTGTTGATGCTGCGGCGTGCTATATGCACTTGTCGATTGTCTTTATCCCCTTTAGCTTTTCCTTCACCCTCTTTTGAACTGGATTCAGCTCATGAAGATGACACATTGTCAAAAAAATATAACAAGGAGAAGTAGATGTGGGTTTAATTTAATTCGTGATTTCATTACAGCAAATCCCCATTGTTTCGGAAAAATGACAAGCTGACAGAAACTTGTTTTTGCTACTTTCAATCTTCCTCTGATGTAAACAAAAGCCACTTGAAGAACAGCAGGAAGGAACGGACTCCATTGTTTTTTTCCCTTTTCAATTGCTGGTGGAAAGTAACAGGACGAAAAAATACACGCATTATATATTCTAGCCGGTTGTATTTTCACAAGCCATTAATGGTATGGAGAACTTGTACGCAAATTGTCATTGTTATATTATACGGGATGTTTTAAAGTGTTTGCTGTATCCATCACTGCTACTTTTGGAGAATGAGTATAGCAGCATGAAATACAGAAAAAAGCTAGTAAAACTTTTTCCAGATTTCTCAGCACACTTATACTTAATTAGTACTGCTATCGCACTGTAGGAAAACAGAAACACACACAAGTCCAGCGAGAAATGTCAGTAATTTCTGGAGGTGCTATGCAATGAACCTTTTCACCATAAAATACTTGCTGCTTGACTAAACTGCTTTCCCCCTTGAGACCCATCTAATATGGACAGCATTTTATTCCTTTCCTAATATCGTATTCATCACCGTTGCCGCAACCAGTCTTCAGCCAGTCACCCTAGCCAGTTGTATCATGATATTGTCGATCGTGTTATTATTATGGACTGCAATTTCAAATGGTAAAAGGGATAGAGAGAGAGAGAGAGGCATGAGAAAAGTAGGTAAGCCATGAATGTATGAATTCGCATGTTCATTTATTTTATAGAGTTATTGTATTTGTTTGTAGTGGCAACCCTTACAGCTTGAAAAGCATTATCAGCACTAACATACATGCATGCATACAATTTTAATACCTACAGCATGTCAAGTTGAGTGAACCAAATGTAATATGTTGGTTTGTTTATGCACACGTATGAAAAACTTGGAGAAAGAAAGCGGTGGCCCACGCCATATCACCGTTATTAAACTTTCTGTGTTTTCCCCACACTACTGGACAGTTATGTATGTGTGTACTCGCATTTTATAATCCTTTCACTGTATAATCGTTTGAAAAGAATGTTACGTTAACATAACGTGCTCAGCTCAAGTCATTCCAGGACAAATGGAGAAAAAACTGGTAGACGAAGATATATACGTACATATATAAGCTTTCATGTTTGTCGTAACAAAAGAAAACTCTTGAAATTCATATGAATATACACACAAACAAATATTTTTTCATTTTCTCTCGCAGTGTCCTACTAACAAGTTAAAAAAATGGTGATGTCAGTTTGTCCAGTAGAATATTACAGTAAAAACAACTTATTATTGTTGCCTGTATTACACACACTTGTGTATGTGAATGATGTGCATTTATCGATATCAAATGACTCCTGGTAAGGTAACCGTCTTATTCTTCTTTTGTATTGTTTGATACTTCATACTGCTTGCTCACAGAGGAGTGAAAAAATGTAAAACGAAGTATTCTATTAAAAGGATTGATATAATTGACTACAATACTTTTTTATGTTTTTTCAGGTTGGGACTCCAACAAACATTAAAACATTTTTAAATGTCAATTCCAATGTGCCGCCGTAGTTGATATTTATATGTAGGTAAGTATATCTGAGGAAACCGGAATGGAATGGAATGTAACTATGTATGTGACAAGAAATATGGATATTTTGAGCTCTGTGAGCTTAAAAGGAAAAAGAAGGTATTTATCTGTAGGTAAGTATATCTGAGGAAACCGGAATGGAATGGAATGTAACTATGTATGTGACAAGAAATATGGATATTTTGAGCTCTGTGAGCTTAAAAGGAAAAAGAAAATACGTTCTAAGAAGTATACGTTTTTCCTTTGCTAAATTGGATGATTCATTCCGGGAAACGAAAAACTTTGTCTATCCATTGCGTGACAATGAATAGTATGGAGATGTTACCTAACATGCCATTTGGCTTTGAATTGTACTGAGACTAATAATTATGTAATAGTTTTAATTAAAAACATTGGCATTGTCCTGCCTGGATTTTACAGCAGACGTATTGAAAAAATTCATTCAAATATGTGTATGCATTTTGTATTTCCTGCTACAAATACAAATTCAGACAGCATTGCTACCACACACGCATTGCTTGATTTAGATTTTTTGTTAAGTTGACCTTGATTTTGTATATTTTTTTTGGTATAAATGTCATCACGTCATCAGTCATCGCCCTGTTTCAATGAAGCATTAATATATAATCATTCAAAATTGAAGAAAGTCACTATCATAGTCGCTCAATAAAACGAGTTTATGAGGTTCTAAATTTTAATTCATGACTCCCTTACCCACTTTTTTAGCTGCTATAAAATATAAATTTGCCACATTTTTTCTTACAAACTTTGTAAAGGATTCGTGCAAAATAAAATGCAAAAATCACAAATCGTTTAAGAATAAAAGTATAGTTGAACGAAATATAATAAATTAATAGTTTTTAAATTATTACAGAGTAATTAACCCCAACGAAATAAAACTTTTGGTTGTTACCATTTAAGATAAGAATTAATATGTTCTAAATAATATGTTGTATCATCATCGTATACACATGCATAGGTTGGTACAAAACCTACATATTTGTGGAACATTTTTACTTCCTCGACCGACTGGCGACAATTTGTAAGCATACGAAACTTTATTAGCCTACTAAACGACACTTCAGGGGACATTGCCTGCTGTGAAATTGATATTTTGAAATAGACATCGTCACACGCTTCTAGCTTGAATAATGTTTATTACAAAATGACTGAACTATCATTAAACCTTTTGCTGAGTTGAATGGTCAAAAAAATTTATGTTGCTCCAGAAAAAAGGAATAACATTCCATTTGTATTAAAAACAAATAATATACCGCTCTAGAATGGTAAACATGTTTTGTTTTGGCATGAAAATAACAGAATGCTTGTATGTATTGTATGATGTGACAAAAAATATTATTTTACACGTTGCCACAATGTTAATTTAGATTTAGTTTATTTTTCTATTATATTTCACGTTACACGCAAACAAATTATATTTCATTATTTTGGTTTTGTCCCTTTGAATTATTTTTTTTGTGAAATCAATTTAGCTAATCTAATCTCAAACAAAAACAGGATACACTTGATCTACTGATCTATATTTAATGTAATGAATGACAATGACACACTTATCCATACTTCAAGAGATGAACCAGGTTAATATCATACTTCAAGCTTAGGAAAAATTATTTTAGTTTTCTATTTACCACGTAGGTCATTTTGCTACATTCTTAGTTCTTTACTAAAGTTGGGGACTTTTTATTAGAGTAATAATGATTTACAACTTTGTAGTTGGCGTAAATTGAAAAGTTTGCATGGTCATTTATTATAAAAATTGTTTCAGAATCAAGATATATGTATATGGTATAAAGATTCCTTATAACATAATATATGTTCCAATTCAAAACTTTTGTTTATGGAAACTTGGCAAATCCTGGAACTAAACTAGTTCCCTGCTGGTTAATAGTTCAAAGAACAATGTCAGCAGCTAATAGTTTCAAGTGAATAAAGTGATCCACTACCACAAACTCAACGGTTGACATTTGATGATCATATTATGTACATATACATGGTTTTTACTCAAGTACATTATATACTACTCATGCTAATGCGTACAGGTATATATAATACAAGGTAGCTTATACAATGAGATTTTTAGGAAAACAAGAAACTTGTTTGGGTCAACTGTGAATTCAATTAAATTAACCAAATATTGTTCAATTTCCAGTATATAGATTCATTATATAAATTGGATAATTGTACAAGTAATACTAGACTAATATTTTGTCGCTAAGAATTCATGTTCAAGAAACTAAATATTATTACAGAATATTAAGCAACGGCCATTCACTCTTAAAGTAGTATACCTATTAAATATTATATAAATACATGATTCGGTAATGTGCCGACATTTTCTACATTATATACACGCAAGGATTCTTTGGCCATTTTAGAACTCTTCGTCCCACCCGGACAAATCGTCAGGAGTATCTTCAATCTCAATCTCAAATTTGTCAAAATTTGACGTATCAAGAGGCCCGCGAAGATTTGGCACGATTGGGGGCTTTAATTTTCTCGATCGCAATCCTTCGACGTCAAATCCCTGGAACCATCTATGAGAGATGATGTCACGAAGATTTCTTGCTCCAAGGCGCTCTCCTGGGGCTTGTTTACAAAGACGTCGAATCAAGGAGACAGCCGCCTTGCTACAAGTCTTAGGAAATTTGACAGAGTCAATTCCCTTAAGAATAGCATTATATGTTGCTACTGGATCGGATGAGTTGTCGTTTCCCAACACGTTTTCAGCAGAATGTGGGCCGTGAGGAGGACTTTTAAAATAGGAATTCAATTCAACATTTAATTTTAATACTTTTAAATATAAATCAGAAAATGTAATAACTTCAAACTCCAATTTTTGCAGCTGCCTTTATGAATATGGGTTCTGAATGTATAGGGACGAAATATGAACTTTCTTTTTTGTCCAATTTCTTATGTACTTTCAATTCATCCCTTGTGTTCCCTTGTTTTACATGGAATACGTAACCCGACCGAAATCAACTAAATGAGTCATTACCAATTTAAAAGCAACTTACTATCCAGTTAACAATTCAAAAAGGAGAATACCAAGACTCCACAAATCAGTTAACTTATCATGTCCACGATTCAATATAATCTCTGGACTGCAATATTCCGGAGTGCCACAGAACGTCCATGTGCGTTGTCCAGCAGGGACAACTTTTGAAAATCCAAAGTCGACCTATGTACAATCAGACAAAAGCACATAAAATTTACAATAATTATTTCCATACATTTTTAGTATTTACTTTCACCAAGTGCTTTGCACAAGCATGTAAAGTCTGCGCATATGCATGCAACAACAATCTCTCATCATTTTCACGTAAATATGGTGTATTTTAGTAACACGAAGCCTTCCCCTAATTTGTTCAGTTTTTTTTCACGAGAGCAGGTGTTTAGAGTGTTATGTACACACATTTTATTTGTGTACTTTGCAAAGGCGAAACAAATCATCATCATGTGGTTATTAGTATAAACTTTACCTTGCTATGAAGGGTGAATTACAAGACATCATTATATTTTTCTCAGCGTACACATGATCTTGCTGTTGGGTAGATATAATGTGAACTTTTGGCAAACATTTTAACGCGAATACCTTTGTCGGATCATAAGAAACCTAAAAAAAATGAATAAAAAAATAAAAAAGCGAACAATTTTGAATGTGGGCCAATATGTCTTCATAAATTTATTCCATGCTGCATCAAATTACCTTACAAAGTTCCACACGTCCAAAGCCACCCACTCCCAAAGTCGCTACAAATTCTAAATCATCCAACTTCAAACGACTGTAATCGAAATCATCTTCATTTCTAAAGTATTGGTGGTACATTTCGAATGATGGATTGGGAAGGGATCGAGATAACATTTGTGTAGATCTTTCATTTTCTGCATCGTCAAGTAACGGATTTTTGCCAGGTGAAGATGACAAATGGGACGTGGAAGAAACATGTAGCTGGGAGCAGGATGAAAAATGTGCTGGCTTTCTGAGTCGGTTGAATTCACCCAAATCACCAATTAGCTGCATGAAAGAGTCTCGATCCAAAGTTAACACCTGTTTTGATATTGATATAATCCATAATTATTAATTACACTTATTGAATGATAATGGAATACCAGTATAATATTATTATAAAATGATGGAGTGGATAATAATATTAATTCTCTTCTGTACACTAAATATACCTATATATGTAGGTCATTCACTCACCTCTACGTTAGTGATGGCTATGACGTTAGCACTTCGTCGTTCTTCTCGCAGTAGCGACTTTTCCCCAAAGTAATCCCCATGTGAAAGCTCTCTCAACACTCGCATCTTTTCCCCAGTGATTGGTGAAAGTTGTTCCACACAAACAATGTCCGAATTTGGGGTGTCTGGTTCATTCCCTTCGACAATGTCAGTATCTCTTCCAATATCGCTTACGGTTACACGCACCCTTCCTTGACTAATTATGAAGAATGTGTCCCCCACGGCTCCTTCTCGTATAATAAAATGACCCTCCGGATATTTTTCCTTGAGAATTATATTTTTTGTGCGCATAATAGTTTGTACAAGATTCCTGATAATTGAGTACTCGTATTGATAATAATCTTACCACTTCCAAGCAGTCTGCAATCCTTGCCAGACTTGCCGAGTCCAAACCTTTAAGCAGTGGTACTGATTTGAGAAACGTCATTCGATCCCTGATTCGTTGCATACCAGCTTTCACCATTACCATTTGAAACGCTCGTCGTTCCAAAACCCACGTCTTGCACTCCGTAATTGCTAAAATATATAGATCATGACTAGGTATCTAATTACGTTACTCATGAAAAGGTAACCACATTGCCCCAATATATGCTTACCTCTAACTGAAGCAGTCCTTTTACAATTATACAACATTGCTAATTCTCCAAACGCCACTCCTGGTTTTAAAATACCCAAATTTCTGGAATCTTGAGAAACTTGAAGTTGGCCTTCCGCCGTCACATATAAATGGCATCCTGTAATGCAATATGCAATTATTTAATGCAACACATATATGTAGCTTCTACCAAACCTTATTTCGAAGCGGTAGTGTTCACAGCTCTTACCTTGATCTCCTTCACGAATCACGTATTCACCAGGTGCAAACTTCTGAGGAAGCATAAAGTCCACAATATCCCGTACTTGATCAGCATCCAAATTTTGAAGAAAATCATTATCGCCCAACGCAGCTCTAATTAGCTGTCGCGTGCGAAAATCTTTGATGTGCCTCTCTGGAGGCGACTGTACTGTCTTATGTATATCAGTTGATACTTCTTTGTCTGGTGTAATACCGCATTCTCCAGAAACGCCACACTTTTTCTGCAAACTACCTTGTTGATACGATGATAATGATGGAATTCTGGTCAATTCGGACTTTTCTATGACCGACTTTGACAAGAATAAATCACTAAATGTACATTTGTAGTTTATCAAAATAAAATCCAAAACAATTTAAAACTTACCTTTAGTTTATGAACCTCTCTTTGTAACCGACTAATTTCCTTTTCCTTCTCCATTAAAGCCTCTCGCATACGAGTAAGTTCACCAAACACACTTTCCCCACTCCCAGTGGGTCTTTCCTCCGGACTTGAATCTGTATTATCGCTCATGATGATAATACACTATAGATATCTTAATAAGCTGGGACTATTTAATTCCAAAGTGTATGTGGTAGCATGTAAACCTGTTGCAGATTTCAAGTAGTGTTATCACCTTCGAGGTTGGAGCTTAACTACCTGTCATAACTCCTCAGCATGATATCAAATCTGCTCTGCCTATGTTGCGTCATGCGTTGAAAAATAAATGGATTATGGACAGTCACATATTATATCGTTGTAGGGTGCAAAAAAAATCCACACAAATACTGTGTGAGCCTTGTTCAGAAGATGAAATATAATACCATAAATACCATTAAAAAGAATGACTTTAGTTGTGTTAAATAGCGTATTGATATGTTGGTGAAAGTTGGTTGCGGTGAATTTGTGTCACTCAATTTATACGAAACAGGTAAGAGTATATGTACATACATACTCCACCATATTTACATTTTATGCGGTTTGTCGGGTGGATGAAAAAACACAAACTTTCTCTTTCTTCATGTTTTTCCACACAAATGCAAACAAATGTTTTTTTCTTTCTCTCTCACTCGTTTTTGTACATTATTATTATAATTTTTGCTTTGACTCAACAATAATATTAAGATAGATATATTTTATGCCTGCCAAAAACTGATGCTACCCGCATAAATTTTTTTTCCCCCGGCTAAACTTTATTTACTGCTGTTAAGTGAATAAATGAAAAAAATGAAGTGAGTGGGGTTTGCTTACAAGCAACAACCACTTTCAGCAAACATCAAACCCAAAATTGTGGCACATTCCGTGTACACATGTTCATGCCCAAATAAAATATACATCTCTAACAACAAAACGCGTACTTCTAATAATCTAACAAGGTTTTCTCTTCTTTTCCCCATTTTCTCCATCCACATTTGCAAATAATGGGAAGCCATCAAAACCTAGAAAATATGTGTCTTCTTGTAAAAGGTAAAACCATATATATTCCCTATTTTCTCCGATAAGACACCTTGAAACATTTTGCTGCTAGTTTTATGTACACATATCTACATTTACAGCTAAATAATATGACTGAGCAAACTTTTAGACGTGATGATGAACTCGATTGTAAATAACTCAAAATTGAGTAGACGAAGAATCTAATCAGTTTTTAAAAGTTATAGTGTGTGTATTTGTTGTCTGTTGAGTGCATTGCTTTATAAGGGTTAAATAGAAGATTGCAGAAAATGTCTTGGCACTTTTGCTCTCTGCAAAACAAGAGCGCATATTTATAATGAAATTGAATCGCACTACACACACCTACGCATAAGCTCATCATGAATCATGGGTATGCGTAAGAATGAATATAATGTGTGAACGTGAAGTATTTGCTGAAGATTTGTGCACTACTATCAAAGTGCCAAAAACTGAGGGAAGGAGCGTAGAGACAACAAAGCTTAAATCAAACATCATCACCTTTTACCACACACCACCACTATCACCATTCAGCCACTATCAGATCCCAGGCATGCATGCTTTGATGGTTGTTCTTAAGTAAGCAAAAACAAAATGAGGTGAGTTGAGGGGATATAATGTAGTTATTGTCTCTTTTCCAGAGGATTTGACAAACTATTTTACGAGAATATCGTATCATATCATCATCAATCATCATCATCGTCGTCGTGAGAGAACAAAACTTTCACTTTGCTCTATGTTCTTATATGCTATTTTTATCTAAGACGTACGTGTGAATATTAATAAGCAAAAAAATAATATCGAAACGCCATAATTTCATCACATCACATCCTTGAGGGTTTTCATAATATATACCTATCTATGTACAATTACTGGGAAAATTAGCTTATGGCTTACACATAATTATACCAGTATTTATTAGTTATTCTTAACCACTAATCACATCATAATTCCAACAATAAGTTTAATGGTTTTTTTAAAGCTCTCTATCATTCGGAACAGGAGAATAGATTTTACCTGTTTTATTAGACTCAATTCATTATTTTATTCTTTACATGAGCATAATGTATTATATGAGGAGTGAAAGTGGCACTGTGTAAATGTTGATCATTGAAATCCTTTAAATTATGCATATTCTTTTATTTGACCACATCACTGAATGAACTCAATAACATGGTTTTTACCGTGGGTAGTACCCAATCTCAATGTTGTAGATGCGCACAATTTATGGTACGCAAATATCAACCCGATTCATGGCATGACTAATGATGTGTATATAAAGAAAGAGCACAAGAAGAAGAAATGTATTTAGGTATTCAGTATTTTGCAATTGACAATATTGGAACATCGTAAAAATGTTTTTCGTATTTATGAACATGTGGAAATTATTATTAATATTTATTAAGTAGCGTAGGTTGCTTTATAATTTTTTCGATTCTGCCTGTCTAACTTTTGAAGGAAGTATCTGATCTTTTTCAAATTTGGTATGCGGGTCCCTTAGTTCAAGAGCTTAGAAACTATAGGCTTCCTGAAATTCAGGCTTATAAGTTTAACGGCTTTGCTGTAAGAGAGACGGTTAGATTTAACTTGGATTTGATGAAAATGGTGATCATCATTTTTGTGTAAAAATTAATTATTGCAGAAATCGATGAAATTTGATAAGGGGATTACAAATATACTATCCAAATCGTCTAATTGGCTTACGCTACTTCAGTATATCGGCTGTTTCGACTTATTTAATTGGAAAATTGTTGATGTAAATGTTTTTGTACTCCAAAAACTTATTTAGCTACTCACATTTTACCTCATCGATTATNGGCTGTTTCGACTTATTTAATTGGAAAATTGTTGATGTAAATGTTTTTGTACTCCAAAAACTTATTTAGCTACTCACATTTTACCTCATCGATTATGCACCTGAGGTTAGTTGTCTTCAATGAGTACATGAGTTTTCTTATGCACAAATGATACGAGGATCCGTATATGTATAGTGGAGAGGGACGAATATTGCATATTTGTTCTAGAAAACTACGTAGGTATTATGTTATGCTAGGTTTAGCATTGCTAAATACCCCTTCTGTGGTATCTCTTTTGTCATTTTTTAGATTTCATTATATAGCACTTGGCGGTTCATTTTAAATTACATTTAGTGAATATTTTCCCTCAACATAAAACTTGCCGATTATCCTCTTTCCCCTTTAGTGTGGTTACCGCCGACTCTTTGTCAATCTTTAATGTTATTAAATCATACTTTGTACTTTAAGAATATTGTCATACAAATCCTGGATAAAATATCACTTACAAATGAAATAACTTGTGGGTTAGGACGACGAACCAGTACCTATGAAAATTCACGCAACGAAAGAAGTAACTTGAACTTGAGTTGTGTTAAAAAATAACTTTGTTTTGTGGATGGCAGTATTATTTTTAATATGATAATTAGGAGCTTCAATAACGACTGGAATAGGCTTAAGTTATATTACTGAGGAATTACAAATATGAATTGCATAAAATCTTCAACTTTGTTTTAGTTTGTTTAACAGTTCGATATTTATTTATTATAATTTACATCATGGTTTGTTCCTTAACATATTTTTACTCTCAAAGATAATACTATTCATCAATTATTATTGTCAACTTTGAACCACAAGTCTCATGTACTTTATCAGAGATACATTGAATTATATTACATGTCTGGCATTGCCTTAATGGAATCATTTTCAACTTTTAAGCATATTTTGAAACCTCAAAGTTATCTGTTTCTTCTCGTAAGTTATGTAGACTAGTACACTTCTAATCTAGAATTTAACATTTTTCGTTCAAGCACAATCAAGGAATAATCACAATACAGCATCTCTCCACTTAAAACTAATTTAAATATCCTATCCACATGCGTTGTAATAAAAAATGGAAAACGGTATTTAACGGCTAAGTTTTGCAGCCAAAACACAGCAACTGCTTTGCTATAAATATGAACAATACTTATTTGATGGTAATTTTTTTCCGCTGATTAACTTGAAATTTGACTCCTAATGAACTACAATATTACTTTGGAATGGAAGTGGTAAGTTCATCCATCAATGACATCAAGTAAGGATTTCCTCCTAGTGCAGCTGTTTCATCGCGCAACTCCTGTTCCAAATGTCCTAGTGCTGTTTCGGTATATTTGAGTGATCCAAATTTGTCCAGTAATGATACGAAATATTTTTTTAGATCCAAGTTTTTGGTTCTTTGTTTAAGTATACATTGAATCTGGTTATCTTCAGGATGAGAATGAATAGCGTGTATCACTGGGAAGCTGAACTTCCCCTCAGTCAGATCTTCGCAGAAACTTTTGTTTTCACAGTACTAGAAGAGCAATAATAAAAAAATTAGCATTAAATCATCATTTAAAGCAAGTAGCAAAAGTGTATATTAAGTAATAAAAGTAGCCACACACCTCGGCCAGCATTAAGTTTGCATAGTCATCACGAACTTGGAAGTACAATCCCATCAACGAGACTATTTTTTTAAGATCGCTCTGATATTCACTAAATAACTGCAACAATCGTATTCCAAGCATAAAGAGCCCTCCGGTTTCTAAAAATTAAAGACAATATCCATAATACATGCAGTATAGAAATGAACAAATAAATTGGCAAAATGATACAAATAATGATGATGATAAATGATGCAAATACTCCAGCTAAGAAATTGTAAACTGTCCAAGAAAATAATATTTTAGGAGTACTTACTCTTTACAATTGTTTCTTTATATTGTGCTTCACTTGGACATATGAAATTATCCCGCCAATAAATTTCCATTCCTTGTCCACGATGTAGCTCCAGTAATTGTTCAGTGAAGACCTCAACGGCCTGAAATTTTTCCAATCATTCATTTTGTTCCACAAAACTTTACGGTATTATTGATGAAATCTCCAAAGACATAAAGCCATAATTTTATTTTTATGCATTTTAATATTGTATTTTCGGCACCTTGGGATGATTTAATGCTAGTGTCCTCTCCAAAGCTATGAAATAAACATAATTTGCTGCGTTAATAGTTTGAGGAACACCAAATATAGCGTGTGCCACTGGCTGTCCCCGTCTAAGTTCACTTCCATCTTCGATGTCATCAATTCTGCAAAACAAAAGGTGTGTAAAAAATATATTATTAGTCGATAATCAATTTTATATACTAATTTTCAAATGTGCATTAAAAATAAAGGAAATACAACGTACAATAATGACGCATTATGCAGCATTTCCATAATATCACACACTTTGTTAAGGATTTCTGGATCCACATTTAACCAGTAGTTAAATGCTACCGCTAGTTTTGAGCGCACTCCTTTTCCAGGAAGCGAACGAATGTAATCAAACGGATGAAGTAGAATTCTATCATCTTCCGGATTCCCACTGTTACTTTCGCATTTGTTCATGTTGCTTGTTCCAAAGTCTTGTCGGCCAATCCCATTAACTGTAAAACTGCAAATTTGAAGACGTGGTGAAGTTTGATGATTTCCTGGGCATGTAGGGATTTTTTGGTTCATACTCAACCAACACTCCTATATAATTATGCAACTTACGCGGGGAAAATCCTGTAACAACAAAAGAAATAAGGTAATTAAGTGTATATCAAAAATATGTATCAAGAAATATAAAATATAAATGAATACAATATGAACATTTCAAATTTCAATTAGTCTAGCAATGATGCACCAATTTGTCTAGTAATAGTTGTTAAAACTATTGATGGGAACTCACTTTTAAATTTTCAATAGTTGCTTGGTATATATATACCTATATATATGTAATGAAAGGATTAACTTTTCATTGTACAAGATATGATGTGATGTGTGTAGTCAGTATGATACTGGATTTGAATTGATAGAATTGAAAGAATCAGTGTGAATCGTGATAGGTTTATGATATTATATTATGATATGACATGGGACACCAACACACTTTAAAAGCTGATATTGTCATGTTATCGAACCAGGATATTGTTCAGGTGTTGTTGGTTAGTGCAAAAGGTGCGATGACTAATGTGGGTGCACTAGTGTGATGATGGTGACTAAGCTTTCTTAAATCTAAAACTTCTATTCACAGTGATATGACGTACAGACAGAACTAATGTAACATCTAACAATTCTGTCCACAGACTAGTACAGAGGGTTTTTAAATCAAAATATTATATAAAATATCCCTTTCAATACATTTTAGCCTACAGAATTTCAGGACTCCAGGACTAAAGAATTAAGGAAAAGTAGCGATATTCTGTAGTACAGTGTAGTAGTATGTAGCAGAGACCGAGAGAGTCGGAAACGTATGCTTGTCCCAGCCTGTCGGTACCCCTTCTTTTTTACAATGTGTTCAGACATAGTTCTCTGTTCGGGTCGCTGCGGTAAAATTCTGCTGGAAAAATAAAATCAATAGTTAGAGCCTGGTATAAATAGCGACAGCATTCTGCTGGTGGAGGAGAAGTGGCTCAACGTCCCCGTCCTAACTTTACATTGCTTTCTCGTCTTTCGCCCTCCCAGATGAGATATCATAAGAGATATGCTAATGCCATGCATTCTGAAGATATCGAGCCTGAGTGAAAGTTTTCTGAGCATTTCTTTTTTCTGTTGTGTTTTCTCATGTCAGTTAGTTGTTGGTACAGAACCAAAGCAAGTAGTTTAGCTTGACTTTAGCTCTGGCTTCTTTTTCTATCTAAAAGGTACTGGGTAGGTCCAGGCTAGTTTAAATTACAATAGGAGCAACACAATGGTTGGATGCCTGCCGTTTACATACCGTTGCGTTCCCTTCTCGGGACTGTCGGGACTATTTTTTTTAAAGGTATATGCATATGTTTTGTACATAAATAGAGAAGACAGCAAAGGAAACCCTTTCATTATGTACCTTTCCAGAGCACTTCAGTTGGCTGGAAAATAGATGTTAAAGTGTTCGCTGCTGCAGATGACTGCTGAAAGCTGGTACTGCGGACGCCCTTCCGGATCTGTCATGAAAACATAAACATAATTTATGAGTTATATTCAACACTGAGCACACACGCCTCCTTGCTCACCAGTCATCACCTAAAAACTAGGGCTGGATTATGGCTACATGGCTATATCGCTTATATTTTCGTTAGAATATATAGCATTTAAGCTTTCTTAAATGCAAAATACTAAATTGAAAGTTTGATAATTAAGGGATAGCCAGGTGTTGCTTAAAGTTCATTGCACATATGCTAAAAGTTTCCTAACACCGCAGCAACAACGCCATAACACAACTTGGATTTGGGATATTTTGTACTTTATTCCATTTCCCTAGTGTTGATCGTTACGTAGTGTATTGCCAATGTTGGTAAAGGAACGACAATGTTCATGGAACAATGCAATGGCATAAAAAAGTCACAATTGAACAATTTGGAGTGGATTTCCTGTTTCACAAATGCAAGATCT
>JAHZNC010003180.1:0-11533 GCA_027744095.1 Zhuqinia jingwanae
GCTCTGGATTTTCCTGGCTGCTGGATGATGTTATGTAATACCAACACTATTGTCTTTTTTGGTTGAAAATAAAGCGAGCGAGTGAGTGTGCATGTGTGAGTGAAGCAAAAAAACGAAAGCTAAACCAAAATATCTCTTTACATCTATCTCTCTATCTAGATATCTGATGGACCGTAGCGGAGCGATTTACATCGTTCACACTCACACTATTCTACTCTACACTACACCACTATCATTTTATTTATCTATTCCATTTCATGAATGATAGCAGGCCACTTTTTCAAAATCGAAAAAGGAAATGGTAAACCGATCTTTTTCCACGGGAAAACACACACAACAATAAAAACGGTAAAAGCATTCACGCTTTTTATACCAGTTTACATTTCCAGATCAAATTACACACATTTTATTTGAGTAAGAGAGGACGTTTCAGATAAAAACACATCAAATAACACACTCACTCACACACACAGCCTACAACAACAAGTACACTGATTTACCAAGACACTTTTGAAAGAAAAAAAGCAATGGGCAATATTTTACAAATGCACCATTTTTGCTTAGAGAATGAATTAGATTTTTGTACCTATTCACCCAAACCGAACATCACCCGACGACCAACACCCACCATCACCCATCTTTATATATTACCCAAATCCAATTCATATGTACATTTGAAGGCAAAAAAAAGAAATGGAACGTATCGAATAAAGATAAATTCATTTTAAAAGAAAAATTGTGCACTTTTATTCATGTAATTTATGAACTTCCTCTTTGACACTATAAGAGCAAAAGTGAACTTGGCTGACTGAATTGGATCAGGAGAGGACACAGAAGAAAAAAACATAATAAAGGAAGGAATTTAATGCTTGCAGATGATAAAACGGGATCATGTTGTGAGGTGAATCATATGAAAAAAAATGAATGAGTCAATGAACAAGTACATATTATATATTGTGTTTGGTTATTTATGGCGCATCATATAAAAATGGTACTCATTAAATATGTATGCATAAACACATAAAAAATTCTCTTTTGTAAAAAAAGGCGAGAAAATGTGAAATTTAATATTTAAAAAAATTTCATACAAAAATTTCAACTTTGAGTAATGCCTCTTCCTCATCTGTAATGTAATTTTAGGGGGAATGTACGGACTATATGGTTTTTTCCCGGTTTTGATGTGCTGCAGCAGCCATGTACATATATTGCACGTTGCAGCAAATGTATATTTTTTATTGGAAATACGCGACAAGGGATTTAAAAAAATAAAAAAAATGTTTTAAAAAAAGTACAAAACACATAAAATCCAGAGTAGTTCAGTGTATGCAATATAATTTAGTGACACGCAATGATTACGCATATGATTTTTACATCAATACTAATATACGTAGTATATGCGTTCATGTGTGATCCAAGTGCACACAGATTACGCACATACATACATGCTCACTAAATTATAATTTTTTACCCTTGCTCATTTTCCGTAATATTTTACATTTAAAAAATATACTCAAAAGTCAAAAGCATTTCCCCCTCTTTCAAATTTCCGAGAAAAAAGTCATATGAAGAATTTTAGTGCTTGACTGCTGCTCTTCGGTGCCCAGGAGTAAACTTAAACTTTTTTATATAGTGCATACATACTTGTGTGTTGTGATCTGCAGTTGACTTTCCCTGCTTGATTTAGAGCTCTAACACTACGTCATCTGCTGCTTCTGCTGCTGGAAAAAGTGTGGATTGTAAACATGCGGGAAGAAATATTTTACGTCGGGTAAAATGCAGTTTTTTCTTATTTTTTCTTTTTGATATACGAAGACATACATGTGCATTTTATTACCGTATGCATATGCGTATTATTGCAATAACTTTCCTGACTCCAGACTCCCTTTTTTTCTGTTTCCCATTGTCTCGGTTTTTTTACTATTGTCATTGCATTTGCCCTCCATGTGTTTGTGTGTAAGTGTGTGAGTGAGTGTTTTATTTTTTTCAATGAGTTTCACATAAAATATATGTTATTTTTTTGTTGTTCTTTGCCACTTTTATATCCGATACCACATGGAAAGAAGAGCGATTTGATGCAATAATTCAAGTGAACAATGCCTCGTTGGTAATAAAAACCTTTGGGTCAGCATTTAGGATTTATTTTTTTGCGTAGACTCTTATTTCTTCCTCAAGAACAGACGTACATAAAAACTCGAGGTAAAAATGCCTCTGCACTTTGCACAACACTCCCGTGTGTACTGCATTATTACATGAACTTTTGGAAGTAAACGACAAAGATTCCAGGGGAAAAAAAGTAATGAAATAAGCAATATTGTCGAGTCGAGCATAATAATATGTATGTATATGAGAGAAGATGAAAGCCCCCTTTCAAAGTTGTTGGGGAGTTTGTCTTTTACATGGACTGCGGGAGAGAAATGATCCTAGAAAATAAAAGAATGAAAACGATTAACGAGCGTAATAAATAACGAGTGAAATAGTGATGCTATAAAAATTAAAGTAAAGTAAGCGGATAGTTTTGGTTTTTTTCAAAAGCGGTAGTGATGGTGGTGGTGGTAGGGTAAAAAGAGAAAAAGAAAGATGAAATGCCATAAATTTTGTAGGTTGTTGGGTTGGATGAAAAGTATAGAGTTTATTTTGCGTGAAGGCACTCTGACGGGAAAAAGTATCCAAAAAATATATTGCATACAAATATTACACTTTTAATTTGTGTTTGATGCATCCATCCATATACATATTACATGCAACTGGAATTATACACAATGCGTGTGATTGTGATTGTGCATATGTAAGTATGTACATACATATTGGGTTGCATAAGTGGCAGGATTTGTTGTGAAGAAGCAGGTTTTGCTGAATATTTTTTTGGAAGCACGTTATCGATCTTTGTATTTTTAAAGTCACCTCGTGTCACACGAGGTTCTTGTTACATTTTAAATTAATATTTAAATTTTTTGATAAAATAAATGCAATAAGTAAAAAATTCTAGGTTATGCATAATATGTGGAAATATTAATACTATTAAATAGTTTATCTTTTTTGAGGATCAATCAATTAAATAAATTAATAAAAATTCTAAAGCTTGAGTAAAATACTTTTTCTACATCTGTTAATCCCTTTAAATTTGATCTTACAATTTAGTTTGTTTACCGCAAGTGGAATTTCCTTTTTAAATGATTGCTAGCTTGATAATTTTTCATTCGTGATGTGTAAAATAGCTACATAATGTCCACTCTGCCAAAATACAAACCTTCATGCAAACGTAACTTGTTTACATATAAGTACCATATTTGTGAAAAGCGAAAGGTTGTAAGGATGATGGGTGTGTAGACATATTTACGATCTAAGTAATAGTAATATGTTAAGTGCGAGTCATTGTGCATAATACTCTTTAGAGACTTTCTCATGTGCGACAACATTTCAATAATAATTTTTTATTCTTTGTATCATGAATTCGATGTTGAAGTTTTACGAAAGTCCACACTATTATCTTCATGCGCAGCACTTCATCGTGGTTAGAAAACTAGAACCGTATGTGCATTCTGACAGATTAGTAAATTCGAATATAAACGATATAATTCTGAAGTTCGATTAGGAATATAGATTGAAATGAAAACAAAAGGTGATGAATCTCGTGAAAGTATTTTTTCTAAACTCCTTCATATTCAATGCTTTAATTTTAATTTCAGCCACATTTATACTAAATATAGACCAGTTTAAAATTCTGAATCGTTTACACATAGTAATTTGCTCAAATTCAATTTCGCCAGAAAATCTGTTGAAAATGGCATATTTTCAATTGACTGTATTTAGTTTTGATGCTTGTCAGCCATGTTCCAGTGAAAGCAACAACTTTAAATTACATAGTTCAACCATTATAGCTTGGATAATGCCAGAGGAGGACAGCATGGAGCAAGCAAATAAGAATACTGTTAAAAATTGTATTCAAGAGCAAAGTTTCTTTTACGCAGAAAATTTGTCAAATAATCATCCTGTGTATCATTTTGTGTTTGCTCCCATGTCCAACTCTTCCAATTCGGTACTTGATTTTTTTGAAAAGGGAATAGGTCACAATTTAACTCATCCCCAAGAATTTTTCCTTTGCCATTACCCCCCAAATTCTGTGCTGGAAGTCACCCACTGTTTTGAAATATATAATATTAACTCTAAAGCAGTTGTAGTGCAAGGAATTTCAATGGAAACGGCAATAACTGAAATATCCATCCGACGATTAAACTTTGCTCAGGTGCCAGTTCCCGCTGTAGCAACCCAACTTCCAGGTTATCTGCCGAAATTTAAACCCCGACAACATCCAGACGATCCCTTAGAATTTCTGGATAACCCTAATGTTAAGATTTATCGATATCTTCGAGATGCTCTGAATTTTACGGAAGTGGCTATAAGCACCGATAGTTTTTTCATACGTAGGTCAGTTGACGGATTTCCTCAAAATTCGGGCATAGTCGGAACCTTGTTCTCCGGTGAATCAGACTTTACTATAGGCCAGTATGAGTTTGTACCTTATCGGCTTCAAGGACGGTATGGAGTACGATATCTTCATGCAGCTATCTCGATTGGGTAACTTTTGTGCAAAATAAGCTGGCATATATTTAAAAACAAGTAATGAAATTTTATCCCGTTTTTGACTTTGTAATTTAAAGGAACGGTCAAGCAATATTTGTACAACCAGCAAATCACGGTGCAATTCGCATTTACACACGACAATTCAATTCCTCTGTTTGGCTATCTTGTTTTGGGATAATTACCCTAATTTTGATTTCCCTTATAACATATTTCCGTTACATTCCTTGTCTATCCAAGTCAGTTAGTATATCCAAGGCTGCTTGGTACACGATTGGTATTGTAACATTGAAGGGAAATGGAAATGAATACTACACCGTGTCATCCTTCAGCATAAAAGTTTTACTGTTTTTTTCCCTAATGAGTACAATTATACTACAAAATGTTTATACATCAATCTTGACATCATTTTCGACCATTGATTACGATCCAATTAGTGAGTTCTATCAGCTAATTTCGGCAGGATACACGTTTGTAGTGAACGAGAATACACCAGTCTTGAGACCACTGGTTGCAAAGGTACGTATAAATTAGTACAACACTTTTTTTACCAATTTTTTCAATAGTTTAATAAATACTATAAGTGAGAATTTGGTTTATGCTACGAATTACATCATTTTGCTAAAAAAAAGTACACGGATGAAAAATCTTTGGAGGCCTCAATTGAGTCTGTCTTTCCACAAGTTCTCCGTTCCAGGACAGCTCTAGTGACTACCTTGGCCGAATTTCACACGTTCCTTCCACCCGTCTATAAAGAAGACTTTCTCTGTGAAAAGTTATCGTTTCTGCCTATCAGCACTATACCAATCAAAGACGCGCATTTGGTGCGACAAGGGTCACCTCTCAAAAACGCATTTAATATAAAGTATGTTTTTATAATTATTATTGCAGTACAATATTTATAATTCTCTTGATTACGCATTTAATGATTTAATAACTAACTCAACATGACTGCCTTAGAATTCTTCAAATGTTTCAAACCGGCGTCGAAATGCGAGCTCGTAAGGACCACATCGAGCAAACCAACTTGCGCTGCCCTGTGGATGCAGCCATAACATTTTATTCCTTGGCCATGGGCGACATTTACTTCCCATTTTCCCTCTTTTTTATCTTAATTGGCATCTCTTTTGCCATTCTCTTAATTGAACGTTTTCAAAAAGCACATTAAAAAAATATTTTTTTTAAGCACGTGACCACCTTCAACTTTTTTCTTCTTGCTATTATATTTATTATATTTTTTGCCAAGAGTTATAGCTAGTGCTGGTTCGTTAGTAAAATTATGTAGTAGGTTCACATAGGTACACACACATACTCATCATCATTGGATATCTGATCATCATCATCACCATCACCGCTCTAATGATCAGTTGACAAGTGACCCACAAACCAAACAAGAAAAGGTTATTAAACCTCCCCGTTGTTCTTCTTTTTTTATATTCATTTAGAAAAAAATGTGTTTAATGCAATCATCAATATTAAAAAGGTAACGTGTCAACTGTGGGCCATAAAATTTGTCACAATTGCATTGATATTCCTTGTCATCATCAATCAACCCTTTAATGACAAAGCTGCCCCTCATCTATATTGATTGTTGAATGTCTGCGCAACAACCATCGTCATCATCATCATCATCATAATTATTGGAGTGGTGGTAGTGTAGTCGTTGTAATAACAAAACTATAATAATTATTATTATTACTATTACTATTTTCGATTGAAATTGGATCATTGACAATGAGTAACTATAAAAGCGGCAAAACACCGGTTTGTTAGCAAAGAAGGATGATAATATGCATACATGCATAATAATAAGTGCAGTAGCCAAATAACATAAAAACCATCATCATTGTATTGTTGCAATAATTATTATTTTTACAAATAAATAATAAAAAACTGCTGCTGTTGTATAATGCACTATTGTTGTTGTAACTTTTTAACAAGGTAATAAATCTCAATGGTCATTTTCATCAATGATACACTTTTTCATTTCGTACAAACAGAATGCCACCTGAATCTCAACTGACATGCCTTCTTTTGGAAAATTTAAAAAAAAATCTGTATAATAATATATTATAAGTAGTAGTGTGTGTGTATGTGTATGTTTCTTTGATCGTCCCTTTTCAATTCTCCACTCCTTTCTTCACCACTTCTAAGACTACCACTTCTTCGTCTTCATTTTTTATCGTTTTGACAAGTAAAAGAAATTTGCAATTAAATTAATTGTAATTACAGTTGTGTATGTGTGTGTGTACAGCAGCAAGTGCATTATTCCTTTATGCGCATACTTATTGTTCAAAGCGGCTAATTTAACGACCGCTCCTGGTTACATCTTGGCCAAATGGGCAATAAAGAAAATGGTGATGATGATCACAAAATTCCTTCATCATCAGCATCAGCAGCGGCACCACCACCCGTAAAACACAAGACGTGCATAAGCATTTTTACCACCACCGCCAAAAAATATAAACTACCAAACCATACATTATTTTTGCAGCAATAACTTTTCGCACGTCTTTTCCCAAATAATGTTAGCTTTCAGCAGCGCTGCAGCAACCTGAGCAAACTAGTTGAAGTCAGTAATAAATAACAAAATTGGGAGTGAACTCACTAAACTGCTCACCGTCATCAACATATGTACATATATGAATTGAAATGATACCTACATATTATGCACATATATGAATACGAAAAGCAACCTGTTATTATTTTAAAACTACATATCACACCGTTTGTGATAGCCAAGCCAAGAAATATATGCCTTCTCTCACCGTGTAAACCTTGTGGGTAAACACCACAATCACTTTTTTTTCAAAAGAAGAGAGAAAAAAATCCACAGACAATTTCCCTTCAAACAAATAAAAAAAACACAAAGATTTACATCTAGCGACGCTCTTGCATTTATCTCACAAAAGAAAAGAAGAGAGCCAGAAAGAGAGAGAGAGAGATAATCATCAAACACACTCATCGTCACTCAACGACCGGCTACTATTCAACAGATTTGACATGACAGCCTAGTATTTATTTATTACTCTGAAACCCATCGTCGTTTCTTTTCTGCATAATACACCTTTTGTGCGATAATGATATGATGATATTGATACCCTTTTGTTTGTTGTTTTTTGATGCTGCTGCTGCTGCTGCTCACATATCCACTTGTTTTCCATTATTCAATCAGACAATTACCAAGCATCACTATCATAATCATGATCATCATCACATTATTGCTGTTTTGCAAAATGACTGATCGGTTGTAGCTACCGTACATCCACCACCACACAATACAATACAGTTTTTGCTGCTGCTGCTGTTTAATTCATTTTCGTCGTCTTTCTCAGAAAACATTCTTTTTAAAACCAAATCGAGTTTACACAATAAAAAAAGGACTGAGTTATGAGTGTTTTGCGGAGGAGATGATATGAAAAGAAGACAAACAATGAGCAGCTGAACCAAAAAAAGAGTATGGCCATAATAATCATAAAAATGTAATAATATGCTAAAAAGGATATTATACACAGAAAAAAAAATATTCAATAGAAAAATAAATTAGTTTATATGATCAGTAGCGTAGCGAAAGGAGCAAAATGATAATACCTACCTTTTTTTGTGGTAATTTTTTTTTGTATCCCACTAATTAACTATTCAGATTAGTTGTTGTTAATTCACGTTTGCCCCTACTACTACAACTACTACAACTACTGCTGCTGTTAGATTTTTATTATGTCTGCTGGGGTGAATTATTGACAGGTGTATCCCATCATTTGCATTAAAATATCGTACAAAGATATATCGCCTCTCAGCCGCATAAAATGTATGGGATTTGTATGCATCATGCACCCATTTTTTTGTAGTAGTATTATTTTTTCAGTAGAATATGTGTATGTATAATAATTTTTGTGCTCTCTTGTCTTTTTTTTCCTTCTTGGTGATGAATGGCTCTCATTATTAGTCCCATCACAACTACAACAACAGGAGCAGCAGCAGCACAAAATACTTGACAGGAGCAGCTACACAAAAAGGCAGGGTTTCCTCTCCTTTTAACTACTAACTGCCTGAATAATGGAACAAGCAATTCATTTCTCGCACATAAAAATATAGGTAAGTATGCACGCATTTTGTTCACCTTATCGTTTAATTTCCATATAACATATTATTATTGCTGCCATTATTATCATCATCATCCATCTGTCTCTTTTCTGTGCGCTGCTCTGTGTGTCCATTCATCCATATAATTCATCCATGTCCATCAAAACTAGCTGTCGACGACGACGACAACGAAATGACTATGATGGTGATGATGATGGTGTGTTCGCTCTTCACTATTTTTTAGGTCTACACAACACACACACACACACTCATTTTCATCATGTGGTAATCATTTTTACGACCGTATCAATTTCCAACAACAAACGAAAAACATAATTTAGGCAATAACACATATATATATATAAGATGTGTGTTTGCTCGTTTTTTTTTGTTGGGCTTTCCATGAATAATATAGTAATAAATTGTGGTAGTTGCGCTGTAGTTTGTAGATTTTGACCCAATTGCTCCTACACACTCTGCACACTACTCTCTGCTGCAGCGCTCCCCCTGCTGCTGCTCTGTTCTGTTCTTTTTTTTATATTTGTTGTGTAGTGCTGTCTGTTACACACGTTGTTTTAATAAATGAATTGATTATGAAAAATGTTATGTACGCAGAGTAAATATATGTGTTATAATGACAGCTTTATGACTTACTTCATAAAATAAAATTATATGGATGGAAAACAGCCTTTTTGAGATAGGTGAGCTGATTGTAAAAAGATGAGACCTCTCTAGAGCTGCTATAAAAAAAAGCTAATCAATTTTATTTTTCTTCAAATCATAATAATTATTTCCCTTGAAGACCTTTTATTGAATAAAATATATGCAAAAAAAAATTACAAAGTCTATCATAGATAGCCACAATAGTTTAAAATTAGTGGTGCCCTGATTGATTTTTTTCGACAATTTGGTTTGGTGGTAGTACAAACATTTTGCATGATGATTAAAAAAAATTATTATCATTCAAGGTGTATAATGTGTTGAGTTGATAGAGGGTAAAAAAATTGTTTTGACGTGTCTTCTCTCAAGCATGATAATTTACATAGCATAAATTCAAATGTAACATTAGCAGCTGCAGATAAGATAACTGTAGATTATTATTATACAATGTTCCTTTGCTGCTGCTGCTGCTGCTGGAATAGGTATATGCCATGCCCTAATAATACCAAAAAGTACAAGTTTGCAATTCATCGACTTCTCAAAAAAAAAATTAAGAAAGTGACGTTTTTATCTCTGGTGACTGCTCATGTTCCTCCTTTTTGCATTTTTTTTTCTTCGTCTTCTTTTCTTCTTGCCCTTTCATTATTAATGGGTTTATTGCCTGTAATTATAGGGTGAGAACGAATGTGATGTGGATGTGACATGACAGCAACCAGGGCCTATCTTCTTTTCTTCTTGCCCTTTCATTATTAATGGGTTTATTGCCTGTAATTATAGGGTGAGAACGAATGTGATGTGGATGTGACATGACAGCAACCAGGGTCTGCCTGCCACTCTGCTTGCCACCACCACCACCACCACCATCATCATCATCATTATCATCCTCATCATCATCGTGGCAGTTGATGGCCTTTTTTGAAATTTTTATGAGCCGAGGTGGATCGTTTCCTCCTCCTCCTCCCCATTCCACTTTTTCTGTTTACAATTCTCCTTCATTCACCCTTACATTATTACTATTATCAACGTATTGATGTTGATGATGGTAGTAGTTGGTTGGTTGTATGTACAACACAAACACACTGTATATACATATACACATGTATATATAGTGTGGTGATGATTATAGTAATAATGATAGCACATCGTCAACATGATAAAGTGCACATAACAAACACCGACTTTACTACCGGCATACCCACTTTTCTTTGTCTTGCATAAAATATGTATAATGTTAGTTTGTTCCTACATTGTTGTAGCATGCCATTTTCAATTTCAAATCCCCCTTTTTACTATTCCGGAGAATAGTAATTACAGTCAAGTAAAATGAAAGAAGGAACAAAAAAAATATATATTGAAGAAAGGGGGAAATGTAATCTTCTCTCCTGTCACTAAAAAAAAGTATATATATTTTCCTTCTTTTTTTCATTTTACTTCTGTTTAAACTCATCAATGTAATGATAAGTCAGATGATAAGTGCAAGTTGAAAGTTGAAAATTTACAAGTCACTGAAAAAAAAATGCATGCCCTGTGTGCTCTTCTTATGTATATCTAATTAGTCTAAAATATGCCATTGTTGAAATTACATAGTTCATTCGCCATTTATCTTGAAAAATAATATATATTTTTTTCAACTTGATTTGTTGTGACAGCTCATTGCTTCTAGTGGTTAAAATCTAGATACAATTCATTTCTCTCTGAAAAGAAAAGAAAAAAAAAAATATGCATCAGGCTCTGCTTGTTGTAAAAAAAATTTATGCGCTTTTATATCTCTCATTTGCACTTTTCTAATCATACCACCACTACAACATTAACACCTTTTGCTTTTTATGTGAGAACGTCAAACGTCAGAGAGTGAGCTACTCCGTGTACAGAGGCTAATAACACAACAGATGACATGCTAAAAGCGAGAGAAAAAAAATGTACACTATCGCTCTTCTTTTTAAAGCAGACTACTACTACTCGCTAATTACTGGCTTTCATTATCTTCATTATCAACATTATGATTATTGCTCTTGCACATTAGCAGCTCCTTTTCTTGTCCCTCTTTTTTTTCCATGCTAATACGATAATGTGCATACTTATTACTACGTACATATATTATTGCAATTGCAATGGACTCTCTAGTACGTAGACATGTTTTTACACAATTTTGCGACTAATTTCTTTTTTTTTTTAAAGAAAATAAAAAAAATGAAGATGTATACTAGAATAT
>JAHZNC010003181.1:0-18256 GCA_027744095.1 Zhuqinia jingwanae
ACCGGGTAGGGTATCACAAGGTAACTGGAATCCTTGACTGGGACAACGTTTGAAAACTTCATAGTTTGCCCCACTTTCCTCTTCCATTATTGACGGTAAATTGGAGAAAACCTCATTAGGAGTCCGCGTGGCTCTTATAATAGTTCTTCTGCTTGAAGGGGTGATTGAGGGGGAAATGCAACGCTTTCTGGGGAGAATGGAAAGGCGAGTAGATTTTCGAGGGTGAAGCGTTTCGAAAGCATTATTGCTTTCATCTGGTGACGTGACTTTCTCGTGATTATGAAAGGAGAATGTAACTGGTGATTTTGACTTGTAGTAGGGCATTGTGATTTGTGATTTGATTTATGATGACTAGCTTAAAAGTCAAGGCAAGTGGTCAAATTGGTATAATTGGTAGTGATCAAGTTATCTAAATGGTTTATTATATTTATAGGGCATATTGCGAATTTCAAGAAAATGTATGGAAATAATTATTGCATAGGTAATTTATTTTAAAAATTGAGTTTTATCCTCCAATTTGAATTCCCTTGACTCCAAAATGTAGTACTTGTGTAGTTATTTTAGCCATCAAGGGTTTCTGAACGGTGGTCTAAACACCATGCATTGGCATCCACAACCAATATCAGGTCCTACTGTATTTCTCGCAAATGGTGAGCACCGTATTTTTCTCCGATTACGACATGGCGGAGGTGGACATCTTCTTGGGCAAGGTGGGGGACAGCACAAAGCCACACCACAGCTTTGAGGTGGTGGGGGAGGACAGCATGGTATGCAGCAAGAGTATGGCGTACACTTAGACTCAACTCGAAGCCCACTATTTCCAATGCAGCATCCTCCTGGACCTCCATATGTTTCAAGGGTTACAGAGTCATCTTGACATGGCATGCAGATTTGGTGTCCACCTCGAGTTTGTACGGACCTGTTGATTCCACTAGGTCCAAAGTTGTATGTGACTTTGGAACCACAGCAATCTCCCATTTCTGGTGGCACCACGAGGCTGTAGCAACTCTGCTCTTGGCTGTTTTGTTGATCCTCATCTTCTTCATTACAATCTTCCATATTTTCCAAATCCTCTTCCTCAGGACAGCAAGGAGGGGGACAAATTGGAAGCGGGCAAGGGCACTGCATACTTTGAATAAGATCCTTATACGTTGGTCTTGTTCTGCAGCAACCAGGTGGCTTTATCCTTGTCCTTACGCAACTTGGTTCCGGTGGTTGTTGGCAGTCGTTACAAGCAGGGGGATAACATCCACCCAGTGGTGCAATGCAAGGAATGGTAGTTCCTGGTGCACCTGCAGAACCTCCACAGCAGCTGTACTGTTGACCCTGACCCTGGGGTGACCCGTAGTTTCCACAGTTGCCCTTTGGTATGCTATCGTATTGGTGGCAAGTGAGATCAGAATGACACGCGTATTTTGGGTCAGGATTGTAAAGGCGGCTTCGTCTAGTGTAGTCTTGGGTATTCGGACCGTTAGGGCAGTAGTCGTTGCGATTAACCAATAGTGTTTGAACCGAGTAGTTGTTCAGGATCACCGCACGATTGCGGGTGGAGAAATTGGTGCACATTTTGGAGTGATATGTCTTCTTAAGTAAGAAAAATATTCAGAGTCTTAACAGCAAATTTTGACTTTTACGGATGTAAAAATTGAAAATTTTGGGGGTTTCGGATTTTCTTTAGTGAATCAAGTCAGTTTTACGATCGTCTGCGGTGTAATTCAATTATGATGTTTTATTGTAAATATGATAAAGTGAATGTTTTCTAGTAACGATGGAATATTTAATGTTTTTGGTAGGAATACGTTCCCGAAAGAACGGGAAAGAGGAATACCGGACCTCAGCAGGAGGTAGAGTTTTATCATTTGAGGTCCAATGGATTTTCGAGCTTGTGTACAAGAACTATCCAGCTGTCAGCCGATGGGATAAATTTGGGTTCAGCCTTTTGGTACTCATTTATTTTATTTCAAGTAATTTACCAAATTTTTGTGTAGTGTGATATTTAAAATAAATTATCTGTATGTATATATTTATTTCAGTTACATCTTGAAAGTCGCCTTTGACAAGGAAGATAACAGTGGCATTGTTTATGTCTGGATCGGCTCCCGATCCCGCGAAGATGAAGGTCGCCTTACGGAAGACATTGCAACAACTTACTTCAATCCTGAAAAATTCAGCCTTCAGGTTCTCAACGAAGGCGAAGAGCCCGAAAACTTTTTCTGGGTTGCGCTAGGAGGCCGTAAACAGGACTATGATAAGGACGCTGACTTTATGAACTACACCAGGCTATTTCGGTGCTCCAACGAGAAGGGATATTTTATCATTTCCGAAAAGTGTTCAGACTTTTGTCAGGATGACTTGGCGGATGATGATATCATGCTTTTGGATAATGGGGAACAGGTGTTCCTCTGGCTGGGATCTAGGAGTAGTGAGGTGGAAGTCAAGTTGGCTTATAAAAGTGCCCAAGTTTATATTCAGCATTTGAGAGCAAAGCAACCTGAAAAGCCGAGGAAGCTGTATGCTAGTATTAAGGGGAGGGAAAGCAGGAAGTTTACAAAGTGCTTTCATGGGTGGGCTCATCATAAAAAACCACCAGAGTAGACAGGAAGTTAAATGGGTTTTTAATAAATGCTTTTTTCATTGCATTTAAAATTGTCAATTTTATACGTATTATTAACCTTTTAACTTTGGATATTTATCATTTTATTGTTTTACCATCCATGCTCATTACTAATGTAACTTAACATTTATTAACAATATTATTAACCAAATTATACTTAAAAATCATGATGATCATGCATTTTAGATTTTTTTTCCTGTTACACTTTTACTACAAAAGAAAATCAAATCGTTAGTTTAATTCTACCAATATATACATACCTACATACATTATATTATATATTCATTTAACTTATCTTATGACCTTATCTAAAAGCTGAAAACTTCAAGAATGGTTTTGAAAATCACCGTTTACTTCGTTGATCGCATATATTATGTGTCGTTATACTTAAATAACTAAAATATACTAAAATAAGCTAACCATTACTAATTTCAAATAAATTTTCTAAATTCATTAAAAATATTTATTACTCTGTTACAAAATACTATTCGCTAATAATATTATTTATTGGTTTTGTCTTTGTGTGCAATAAAAATTCTCAGATTTATTTATTTATTGATTTTGGATTATTATTAACCACTTTCCGATGAGGCATATGGCGATGACGTCTCATCATCACTCGACTCAACTTGCGCTTTCTTTTTGTTAGTAATGGGAGCGACGCGCGTCGGTTTTGATTTCGGTTTATTACCTCTGACACCCTTATTAGCTGTAACTTTTGTCTGTTTCGACGTGTATTTTGTACTTGTAACGATTTTTGTTGTTATTTTGGTCTTACTTTTCACTATTACTAGTATCTTCCGTGGTGTTACAGGGACCCGTGCACTTGGTGGTGTATTAAGTAATTGATCCAAATTCTGTAATTTAGTTTCAGCAGCGCCCAAAGATTCACAAGGTGATTTAGTAGGCACAGTAGTATCAAAATTCCAAGGTGCACGATTCAAAAGTTCTCTGAGCTTTGCCAAGTATACTTGTTCTCTCTCCATCCTGTTTCGAACAGCGGAATGGGGTTTCTTGTGTCGTTCCTTTTGAAGTCGTTGGTAATCTGGATGATTAAAAGCGCACTTGTATTCAGAAGCCCCTGTACAATTGCAAGGGTCTTTGTTTTCGTTACAGCGGGGGCTGGTGGCATTTCTGCCATGATCTTTTGATGGGAAACCTCTTCTTTTTTCTAAATTAGTACGAAACCCAAACTCCCCACCCCAGCAGATTTCCTCATTCGCTGCACCATCCTCAGCTTGAGCACATTGTGAACATATTCCAGGAACAAGTTTTCCCACATTTAAGTAATCACCTTCTCCATTTTGAGGCCCTGGTTTAACCCTTTTCACCATGCCGTAACCGTATCCTTCATGTGTTGGTTTTGGACGGGGATACAAAGGTATTTCGAAGCATTTGCTGCAGATAGTAGACCTCGCTTTCCACCAGCTGCACATGTTGGCGTTACCGCCACAGCCACCTCCTTCGCTAAGATCAAAATTTGGGGATCCGGTCGGATGAAAATGGGCATACTGGGTATCGTGTATACTGGGCAGAATGGAAGGGTCAATGACTGCCAAAGCAGGAGCATATTCAGGGTCCACGTCGTCGAATGGATGTGGAGAAAACGGGGTAGGTGGTGGAGGATAGTCTAAAAATGCGTCAGGAGGAGGGGGTGGAGGATAATCATCAAATGCGTCAGGAGGAGGAGGAGCTGCACTGAAATTATTGGAGAAATCGCTAAAGTAATCTTCTGGTTCAAGCTGAAGCTGTTCAGGAGGAGTTGAGATGCCAAATATTTTATTTTGCACATCTTGGTCGTCGTTGTAAGAATGGTCAGGAGGAGGCGTCAATGGAAAAGTATCCCCGGCATGAATGTCCTCAGGTTGAGGTGGTACACTTGATTGCTTACTTGTTGAGCTGATAGACGATTTCGGAATTTCATTGTTGCCATTTTTCTCGGATTTTTTGGAACTCGGTAATTTTGATTTCGATGGATTTTGGGATCTGGAACTTGACTTTGACTTTTTTGAAGATCCCATTTTTCTCAAATTAGATGATTTTATAGTACTTTTGAATTTATGATGAGCATACGATAATGTTGAAATGCATCAATTAGATTAGAAGGTAAGGTATTGAAAGTGTAAACAGGTTAAGTTATTAACGATAATTATTATTATTATTTTCCCCAGTAAACATAATTATCATACTTGTTGTCATATATCTCTTGATGATTATGATTCATGTCACTTTCTCCTCAACTCCCTCTGCTTTGCTTCCTCAAACTTTTGACGCAGCACATCCCCCAGACCAAATTCGGAACAGTGTTCCTCCTCCTCCTCCTTTAAACACTTGCTTGATACACTCGTGGAATACTTTTTTGTTTCACGACCGGGCATTTCGTCTCCCAATGTGTTTGCTCTGCCTTGAAATTGTCGGCTCATCTTTTTGTTTGTTCCTCCACGACCCCCGCGTTCACTCCTACCGCCATTTTCACAATAACAAGGCCTAAGTCCACCTACGGGACCATCGTAATCCGATTGAGTATAAGGATATTGAGGCTCGGGATGGCAGGTGAAAAAGCGGTAGTCGGGTGGACAACAGCAAAGTGGTCCATGACAGGTGACGCCACAGAAGCAACGGCAGCCATGAGGTCCACAGGTACCACAACAATTGTGATTACGACCACATTTGGAATTGAGAGGAAAGTTTTTCTCCCAATTTTTTTGAAAAGAATTGCAGCGACGAGGCATTTTTAACTGAGAATTTTGACTAAAACAGTAGATAATTTAAGTATTTAAATTTTTAAATTATATTACAGGACAAAAAATGAGGCATTTTACAAGTTAGATAATTTTGGTTGGACATTATTCGTAATATTTGCTGGTCAATAATATTTCTACGGAAAAATAAATCCAACTAAAATTAATGTTGTACAATTGTGTTTTACGTATGCAATAATTATTGCCAATTTTTTATTTTCTTGTTGCCAACAAATAATTGACTGCTTGTAAAACAGCTATGTTGAAAAACTCTGCAAAAGTTTCTGAAGTTGCATACGAATTATTTAATAAATAAAGCTTTAGATCCGTGAGGCTGTTGACAATTCTTTTTCTCATTTTCATGACTCCATCCCCCTCCATCCTTGTCACAATAATAAACCTTTTAAATTCCTTCGACCCACGTTGTAATGTGGCACCCTCCTCAAAAAGGTACTTGCATGCAAACATGATAAATATGCAGGCGCATGTACAATTAATCAGCACTGGTTTAGGCATATCATCAACGCTGCGAATAACCGTTCCCATCAGCAAAGCAAAGGCCGCCAGCGCACCACCAATCAAAGTTGGAATGAAGGTGCGAGTAAACGCTGCATTGAGGATGCGATTCATCAAAAGTTGATGGCGATAAAGGCGAATAGCGTGGAAAAATGGGACAGTTTTGTGTGAATTTGATATTTTAAAGTTTAAACTAGAAAGCCACTGACATGCAAATTTGTTGTAGGAGACAATCGGAAGTATAAAAAATACAGTAGAAAAAATTGCAAAATACGAGTAAACCAAGTCATTCAAGGCATACATGATGGCAAACAGAGAATAATTATACACCTGAGGTGGAAATATTTTCACTGGCCAGTATCTTGCACTCTGCCGATTTTGAATGTGGAGCAAAAGGGGAAATATTGGTTGAATGTGGGTGGCGACTAAAACGACAGTGATGAAAATTTCAAACTGTGTGCTTTCATTTGAGTCAGTTGATATGGCCATCTTTTTAAAAGTCAAGATAAAAGTACACAACTGAGCAATGTTGTCCATGTTAAAGCCAAGTAAAAGGATAAATAGTAATGCCAGTAGTCTGGAGAGAAAGTGCATGTAAAAGTTCATAAATTCTTCCTCTGGAACCGTGTGTATCTTGATTGTTGGGCTCACGGAGAATAAATAGACAATGTCAAGAGTGTAAAAAAATACAATGAGCCACCACAGAAAACGACGAGGGAAAGGGGAAGATGGGTAGAGGACTTTGGTTTGTGGGTTGAATTGAAAAGGGAGCACGTTTAAAAGTTGACCCGTTTTCCAGATACGGATAGTCCAATTTTCCCAGTGGTCTGTACCGCGTTTGGTGGGATAATAGGTAGGTAGTAATGCAGGGGAACTCGCAAAAATTAGCCGCTTCACCACTTTGATCAACATACTAATAATAGGGATCGAAGGTCTCAGTTTTGTCGCACGTAGCCCCGTTTTGATGACTTTGAGGTTTTCACCTTTTTGTATCATTAAAACCACTATTGCAAAGACTCTGTTGTCAACAATATTGACCACCAGTTACAGGATACTGAGATTGATATCTTTCACCATTTTAAGTTTTGGTTATTTTAACTCTCTCCATTTGGAAGGGAAAAATTGAATTGGATTAGGATTTGTTTTTTAACGATTTTTTTATAATCTATATTCGTACTTTTCCTAGAATTGCTTTTTTACTGAATATAATAACTAACAGTAAATTGTTTATTATTTTGTTTTAGATCAGATCATGTATTAAGTATGCATACGTTAATTTTTTCCGAACAGCACAGGTAAATACGGATGACGGAGCCGTGTAAAATCGACCGACTTTTCTTTGCCGACCTTTCATTCTATTTCTCATTTTAAAAACTCTATATTATTTTATACAAAACTGTTGTACCAACTTTAATGCAATTATGTGTGTTGGAAAACACAAACAGTATAACTCTAGGACAAACAAATTGCTTAAAAAATGTCACAAGGAAGCATATACTGTTGACCCGTCTTGAGTCAAAAGCAATCAACAAATGACCACATTGCATAATTAATTCTTGTTTGCTTTTAAATTATAAAAACTCGTATTAGATTTATAGTCATAATATGTTATTGTAATGGGATAGATTGACCAAAGAATAGTATAAATATTTGACGAATACGCAATTTTATCATGTAATTTAGACAAACAAATTTGTTATTTCATTAAAAATTTAGATTTGAGTTTTGAAAACAATATTTCCATTACGGAAGTAAATGACACTCAATCTTGCCATTCTCCAGATTTTTCCACATGTTGTCCAACACTTCATCTGCATCCACAGAAAGTAAGCTCTCCGTATCCAATTCAAACTCTCTTGGTTTTACATTCCGAAATTGCTGATCCATTTTCATCGTTGATGGCATGAGTCTAAAATCACGGTGAACTACGATAGGATTCATGGGACTAGGACACTCTTCTTTATCCTCCTCGGACTCTGGTGTTAGCATTTCTCCCCCACCCCTCATGTTTCTTTTTTGTCTATATGCCTCAGTTACCCTATCCTTTTTCATCGCTACTGCCATCATGTTTGGAGATGGATCTGGAAACAAGTCCAGTAATTTAAGTTTGGCTTCAGCAGCATCCAAATTTTCTTGGAATTGCTTGGCAGGAACATGAAAGGAGCTGTCCCATGGAGGTCGAATGGAGTGTTGTAAAGGTGATTGATTTGTATTATTATTCCTACTACGTTTTGGTCTTTGACAGGTTTCGGGATGGACTCTTGTGTATGCTTCCTGATATTCTGAGATAGGTCCTGTGACGGGCATGCAGAAAGTGCGTTGACCTATGATGTATGTATAAAAAACAAGTTAAAAAGAAATTAAAATAAACTGACGTTTTTTTAATCATTACAAAAAAATGGACTCACGGGACAAAACGAATTGTTTTCTGCGACTCAAAGCACTCTCCTTCTCTTGTTTGCAGCAAGGCTGTCTGTTGTGATTCTGATCAAGGATCCACGAAGGGTCTTGACTTTCTTGACATTTTCTCGGCATTCGTTTATTTTTACAGCATGGATTTCCTCCTGCTCTAAAGTTTTGCACTTCATGGCTTACAAACTGTCGATCGGCAAAATTAATTTTGTGAACAGCGCAGGTTTGAAGGCTTCCTAAAGCACTGATATTTTGAGCTTGATTGGAACTTTGGTTTCGAACAATATTGGAAGCGGTTGGAGGTGAGGAACAATTATAATTTTCTCCGCCAAGTATAGACATCATGTTTGAAATTTAGCACTTACAATTTTGGGCATAAGCCAATTAAATAAAAAATCTTATCTAAATCAAATTTTAAAAAATCGTATATAATTTAGCTTAAGATTTTCAAGTTCTTTAGGCATTTATTATTTTTTTAAATGATTATTTCGTCGTGATTGTCATTAAACATGTTACCTTTAACGACCTTTGGGAAGTTAGTTTTAGCCTTTCTATTAGCCAGTATTGCATTAGATTTCGGAAAGACAGGATTCCCTCTCTGCCAACTCCAAATGACTTCCTCTAACGAATGCAGCTGGCTTGTCAAAAGGAATAAACTTCCATGGCCTCTCAAAGTCATCTGATATGTCATCAGAAATGTCCCCACCACAAGACTCGCCTCCACCCACCTCGCCACCACCACCACCACCCTTTCGTTTGGCTTTATATTTTTCTTTAAGTTTTTCTCTAAGAAAAGCTTTAGCCAATACTTCGACAGGTGGATCCTCAGCCACGTCCAGTACCTTCAGTTTGGCTTCCACCGCATTCAAAGTCTCCTCATAAGGTTTAAACGGAAGGGCTATTGAGGAATTCCATGGAGGACGATTTATGATAACTCTGGGATGTCTAATTAATTTAAGATTTTGCCTTGCAGCTTGTCTGGTGTGAGGATCAGTCGGTTCTCGGTAGACATATTGGTATTCGGATAAGGGACCCGTGTTAGGGATGCAGGTGTTGTTTTTATCTTTAAAAAAATGACCACATTTTTTGTTTAAATATTGGGATAGATATATGAAATATATAATAAAATTTATTTGGAGACGTGAATTTTTAAAACAGATACAAGTGTATAAACACAAAAATAATGGGTATATGAAATGATGGTTCATTAATTTCGTACGTGAAGCAGCATATCTTTTCCTACGACTTAAACAGCTTTCGGGATTTGCATCACCCCTATTTTCGGCATTATAATACGACGAAGGATCTTCGCCTCGTGTACCATTAAAATTCCTGTGGTGTCTGGTGAAACCAGGATCATCATTATCCGTTGGACTTGCGAGGATTTGCACTTCGTGACGATTGCACTTTTGACAGACAATGGTAACTTGTCTACCAAGACCTTTATTTGCTTGGGATCCTAGGGAAAGATCAGAGGTTGGTTTGACTGTTGGTTCTTGGGAGTCATCAGGATGTGTAGGGGATGATGAAGGATCTCTGCCAACAATATCTTCTTCTTTGCTCATACCGGCCATGTATATTGTAAATTTTTATTATGCGAGTGCAAAAGTGAAAATATCCAAATTGTATAAAATAAAATATGTATGCTATTTGTATGCTAAAATATTTGCTCATGGGGGTAGAAAAAATAATGCATGGATTTACAACATATAAATATATATATGTATTATGTGTGGTATTTTTTAGTTCATGTTACCTTTAACGACATTAGGCAAACAAAATTGTCCGCACTGTGACCGTAATTATTAAAATTGTACGCATAAACTCAAAATGAACAACTCGCCAGTAGTGAAAACAATGTGTGAATGGTGTACGAACATGAGCGTAGTGGGTGTGGTATCCTGTTTAACTAAATATTAGTTTGTATATGAGAGTGGTGGCATGCCTTTGCGAAATTGATATGGATCATATAACATCGTATTCATGCTATTGTTTTATGTTGATATGATAAATTGTATTCTAATTATTTTTTTCATGGCCATTTAATTTTTGATTTTGGTGAGGCATCATGAAATGGGAAGGAGCTTATATGCATGAATAAGAAAATATATCGATATTTATTTAGTTTTTTATTTTTATTTTTATTTGAAATCTTTATATCTAGTCAATTTTAACATTCTATAATATTTATAAAATATTATTACATGAATATTGAAATAGGAATATTGAACATTTGTGGTTTTTACCGTAATTTAAGCTTGGTCAAGTCTTGTATGATACAATGTATGTACATCTAATCTCTTATTTAAATAGTAGAGTTGGCCAGTTTAAAATCCATACTCTGGTCAAAATGTAAAGCCATTCCAATGCACATGACCAGTACAAAAGCAATGTCCACATTGGGATGTGATGGTTATCAACTTGTCTTTCAACTGCCCATGTCGCCCCTTCTGCTTGTCGTACCATCCGTTGTCCACTCTTGCAACTGGAATACAATCACCTCTTGCAGTGCTCAAGTAGCAAACGGATCGCTCAGTGCCATCATACTTGCGCTCCAACATCATCTGATTGGCAAAGTTTGGTGGAGTTCTAACCTTGCACTTTCTCATCCCTGATTCCACAGTCAATCTGCAAAGATTCTCCAGTTTTGGATGGCCCACAAATATGTTGTAGTGGTTTTCAAATTGGAGGTATCCTCCACCTTGTCGAAATTTTGCCACATGAGTATTTGCCTTGTTATCCCAAAGTGTCCAGGTTTTGCCATAAAAGGTAAAAAGCCTCTCTCCCGTGGCCGTATCCCGAAATGGAATGTCGCCTTTAAATGAAGCCATTTGTCGGGGGACAGGGAAATGTATCTTTACCTCGCTGGGGAGGAGGTAGCGATGATCGATGAAATAAGAGGGTGTCCTTGGAATGTAGAGCCCGCTCGTACTAAGCTCTTGCTCTGCTTCCTCGATGTAGCTTCTGAAAGAAGAGATGGAGGCCCTGTGGCTGACGTCTTTGTACATTTTGATGGTAAATTGATAGGCGATCTTTTTCACTTTAAATGTTCTTTTAAAAGTTACTTGTGTAAAACTTTTAGTGGTATACAATTTACTGTGATTACTGAGGACACTAATAAGTCACTTTGTTGCTTAAAGTTTTTTTTTAGCTTTCGCTTTGTTCACGACTCAACTGCTCAGTTTGAAATTCAAACCTTGAATTATGACTTTGTTCGGGAGAGCTTTGTGTTTATATACAAAATTGAAAGAAACTAGTAAAACACATAAAAAATATTCATTGTACTGCACTGCATGACTTGTTCCGGAAGTTACAGGTTTATTGAATCACATTTTGTGGTTTTATGCTAACACGTTACAAGTTCATGACACATGGACAATTTTTGTTACTTTATACTACAGTGACATTGAAGTAGGTTAAAACATGTTATTGGGTGACGTACTTATGATACGATATCCTTTAAAGTGCGAAAACCAAATCATAGTTTAACTGCGTCATCTCCAATAACCTACCTCAATCATTTTCCTTTTAAGCTAATATTTCTAATGACTAATAAAAATGTTTTGGTAAGACGTTTGTACATGTGTAATGCGTAATTAAAGTGCAACGTCATTTTGTTATGTTAGGTTATGTATGCATAACAATATTTTTGTTAATAATAATTCCCTGTGAACTTTGGATACAGGAAAATCTGTTACTTACCACTAAAAAAAGAGGATTTCAATTGAATTTTTCCAAAATGACGAAAGACATACATAATATACGTAGTACCTACACATATAAAAGTGGATTTGAACAATATATGAAACGAAAAATATTGAAATGGAAAATTTGTCCACATATTGGGACTTTTTAAGTCCTCTCTGACTAATGTGAAGGAAACGAATGTTGAGGAAAACATGTTGGAGAACATTTAGTGAGTTGTGGAAGTCCCCAAAATGTTATACTCATAATCGTATTATGAGTTATAAAATTCCTGGATCACTAACTCCAGTGAACTTTTATTTATGGTATTACGATGCATGTTGAAAAAATACGTTTTGGTCCTAAAGTCCGTGTCCATAGGTTGCCAACTGGCCTTGAGATGCTTGTACATATTCATTTCATTTTGTCTGCGAAATTATCAACTATAAACAGTCAACCTCTACTTACAACTTACTTTTGGTGACGCACACTGATGGATATTGGGGGATAATTATCCACATGAATTAATTTATGGATTATTTCGAATTTTGTTTACCTACTATTGAATGTAACAAGGAACAATCGCACTTGTACAGTAGCCCATTTCACCAAAGGTTTGCAAAGTAAGTTTTTCAGCGTTACGTTTGGAAAGTATCACTTGGCAACATTTTTAAATGGACAAAATACATTGATACAAAGACAAAATGTAATCTTTATCCACAAAAGGTCTAATGGGTGATTATTGATTATCAACTATCAATTATGTAAATTTTTATGAGTTTTCTAAACATATTTGAAGCTGTCATTTTATGAGTAAAAATGTGCTTGGCTGGTCATTTTTGTAATGCTGTACTTATTAGTGTTGATAAGTTTCCATGTTCAGTACACTCAAGCAGAAGCGCACAAAGATGCGTATTGTTACATACAATACAACATGTATCCCTTCTTTTATATTTTGTAAAATAGTTTATTAGACCAAAACAAAACATTGAAGAAGTAAAATGATTGTAATTGAAACAAATAAGGTGTCACCTGCATTTAATTATGCCCATTAGCCGGATATTTTAGGTAATATACAAACCAAACACATACATCAATCAACTATAATTATTTATTGTAGTTTTCCGTAGTAGTAGCAATATATCATTAAAATATCAATAATTTTTTTAATCACGGTCTCATGTTGAAATACAAAGTTTTAATGCCCAAATCCATGTAAGTCGCCAGTTGGCCTTGATGAGCTTGTGCGTTGATGTTCATCATTGTTTGTTGTGTCTATATAAATAGAAAATTACATGGTAAATTATCATGGAATAATGTAATGTTTATAATGTAATATTATTGAGTTAGCATTGTACCTTTTTCAACATCTTCAATAAATCCATATGGTGCGCCTCCTCCATGATAACCTTTGACAGACAATACGTGTACCACGTGCCCAGGTATACATCCCGATTTGCGACATATCCCGGAATAGTAGAAAAGCACACTATAGCATCATTGATTGGCGTTTCTAACAAAGCGTCTGCTTCTGTCCGATCGGGAACCGAATCCGTTTGAAACCTCTGACAAGCTTGAATCACGAATATCTTTGGTTTTCCCTCAAGCTGACGACAGTTTTGAGCGTCAAACTTGTAAATTACGTGCTTATACAAATTGATTTCTTGGTGGTCCGAAGCCTCAATTTTGCTAAAGCACCCATGACTTCCAATGAAAATCACGCAAGACATGTTTGATGATGCAGGGAAGATTGTAAACTTGGATTTGAATTCTTCAAGAATTTTTTCAACGTCCGAGAAAGAGAAGTATCCTTCATGGTGGGTAACCCCATATCCAAGTTGTTCCCAGAGCTGTGTCATATATTGTGTGTCTTGCTTAGCCCCGTCACGATTTCGGGAAGGATTGTCAAACTCGGTAATGTTGAGAATGAGGGCGAACCCTTTAAAGTCATGAGGCAATAAATATTCGTCCTGTAGCAACAAAAATAAGCGCCCTTGTACATTTAGTTATTTTGGTTTTCTCAATGTGAGCGAAGTAAAGCTTACATCTGGAAAATGCGTGGGACCTTCCAGAGGCTTGGTCACTTGAACTGTCAAGGGATTTTCATTATACATAAAATCAAGTTGGTCAACACCAGGACGGCTCGCCGAACCTCCATCTTGACGAGGTGAGTTCATCATAATTGCAACTGGAGGTGCTTCAGGTACTGATGAAGGAGGTGAAAAAATCAATTTCGCATTTTCCAAAATGGCTGCCGTCCCTGATTGACTTGTATCATTAAGTGCCTTAATAACAGCATCATATCCTCCAGTTCTGCTAGTGATTAGCTTGTAAAAAGTATGGTTTTTGGAGAATGAATCCCTCTCACATTTCTAAAGGAATGCAAAAACAATTGCACATTTCAAACAATTATTACAAACTGAAAGTTTATAAATATCTTTTTATAATGGGAAACATTTAAATTATTTTTAAATTACAATAGATTCAACATCAGAGCTGTAAAATATCCCAGTTGCTAATAAACGGACTAAGAATGCGTCGTCACATTTTGTGTCTTCCAACAGCTGGGGTAAATTTTTTCGGATTACATCCCTCTGCCAAGTTTCCATTTTTTGAATTTTTTTTATACTTGAACAGGTTTTCAAGCATGAATACAGAAATTATCAATATACAATTTTTAACAATGATTTCCTGCCAAAATCAGAGGAAAAATGTTTGTCCAAATGCCAACTTTTATCCGTGGTCAGTGGGAAGTTGCGGAATACCACTGTCTGAGCACAATAATTTTATGAAGTCATGCAAACGTGTATACACCTACATACTTGCATATATTATTTGCACAGCACTTATTATCATCCTGTTAGCTTTTCTGCTGGAACAAGCTACATTTTTTGATCCATGTATAATAAAGCACATTATAATTTTTATTACATACAATTGAGAGGTGTGAATTTTGCACAAATCAAATCTACATGTACCAAATAAAAATACATTTTTTAGCTTAACAAAACACATGCCTATTACATAAATCAGGAGCTGCTGAAACGGATTAAAAGCATTTTTTAATGCTGGACACAATAAATAGATAATAACCACATAATGTCAATGTGTAAGCATTAAACATTAAAATATCTTCAAATAAAACAGGAAAATGATATAAAGTCGTGTATCAGTATTCGTTGTATTTAGTTTTATCATTTTTGTTGGTGCCATAAATAATAATTATGCCAGACAAATTGATTGTGATAAAAAAAATTCGTGATAGTCATGTGTTTGTACGATAACAAATATAAAATGCTAAGTTATTGTGCACAAGATGCTTGTGGTTGGTGATATGAATTGTTTCGATGCTAAATTATTAGTAGTTGGCCCTCTTGATAAAAAAAACAATTATTTCCAGTTGTTGACCGATATGGACGAACAAACTCACAATACAGATACACTATGTATATTATGCATCTTGAATTTCTTGAATGGAATACTAGTTTCCGGCAATAATAACGGATTTACATGTGAACAAGCAAAATTAAAAAGAAAATAAATAAATCATGTTTCCATCAATAACATACAAAAAACACGAAAAAAAATTATTTATTTATTTGATGATAATTAATAAATTCCGCTTTTAATTTTATTTCCTTTCAACTAATTACTTTAGGTTCCAGTTAGTTGCTTTTATTTAATTACGGCTTGACTATCGTCTTTTAATACTGAATATACATACGATGTACATACTCCAATCCAATATTTTGTATCGCCGGAACCGGAACGTAATTGTATTTAGGCGTTTCCGCACACGACCACACAAACTTGTCTGGTTCATCCAAAAGTCATTAGCCACAACAATGCAACAGGAAAAAATAAACAATCATTAATCATTCATTATTAAGCATTGGTTATAATACGTAATAATATATTTCTCATCTTTCATTTAATTACACGATTAAGATGTATTAGTTCTCCGACTCGCTGCAGGTGTCAGAAAAGGATTCACGTAAGCGATTCAACTCGAAAAAAAATATTATGTAGCTCGATAATTATATATTTCCTCTGATTTACAACATCCTAAATAAATCCTTGAACCCACCTGCCTACGCATCATCACCACCGCAGATACAATTAAACATCAACGAGTTCATCATTTCTTTTTCTGTAGCATCCACACTTTTGAAGAACAAGAAGAAAACAAGAAAAATCATCTGAACTGTTCATTCATGTAGGTATTCACGATTATTGCTGATTTATTTATGATATTTGTATTTTTTCAGTTTAGCTGTAATTTTTTTACAACATTTTTTTTACCGATGACTAATTATAATAACATAAAAATAAAATTACTGATTCGTTTCCTGTTTGCGTATGTGTCGTAAAATAAGAGCCAAAAGCCACTGCTGTGCAGCATTACATTCAAATCAGTCTTTTTATATTTATTTTCCTTTTTAAATGTTCTGATAATGTTCTGCTCTTAAATTTAAATTGCTGTCGGCAATATTTTGTATTGTATTTGTGTTATGGCTATGATGTATTATGTTTGAATAGGAATTTGTGCATCCTCCTATAAGCTGCATTATCTAAAGTACGCACCTTTTAAACAATTAAAATGATTGGATTTACAGTTGATGAATTATCTTCCCAGAAACAAGTTCATGTTGGTGCATTGGCGTTTTTGTGATTGTTTTGGTTGCATAGATGCAAAATATCGTTCAAGTTCAAGAGGAACAAAAAAAAGGTTACGCATTACTGACGCCATCAGCAAAACATCACCACCGGTACACCTGTAAATTAATGTAACATAATAACGCATAAAGCTGGTGGGTACAAAATTAAACTAAATAAAATACTGTATTTTTTGTGTTTGTATGAATGGGTGTCAATTACTTTTGAGAAAATTGACAACTCATTTATGCAGTTTACAAAAAATTACTAAGAAATTCAGTGGAATAACGATTTTAAATGTACCATTTGAAAATCAAATAGTGCGACATACGGCGGCACGTTATATGCAAGTTATTGTTTGAAAAATACCGTATTTTTTTTACAAAAAATTGTTTTTTATTTATTTGACATGGGAAAAGTGTGTATTGCAGAGCAGATGATAATGTGTTATGTAATGTCAGGAGATGAATAGGATGAATAGGAAAAATACAATAAAATTGAGTATTGACATTGATGAGAGAGAAAAAAACAGGGTTTCTCGGGAGCAGCAGGAAGGCAGGCCGGCGAAGTGAACTGAAGAACAATAAAATAGTAGGCACAATATAGTTTAGTGTGAACAAATTTTATAAATGAATTGGATTGGAATGGAACAAAAAAAGTGCGTTTTTACGCATATACGGTTTATATACCAATCTCATTGTTAACGCTTTTTAACAATGGAAGATAATAATTATAGTGTAGCAATTGTAGATGTGTGTATATATTACGTAAAAAAATAGTGATATATATTTTCACGGATGAACGAAAAAGTAAAGAAAAAGCACAGCTAATAGCTAAGCAGAAGAATAGGTAATTTGTTACAGTTTTTTTAAATAAAAAAATAAGACGCTGAGCGCGAAGTGACTTGACTGCTGAGCTATGTTTATAGCGCTCATTGTTAGCTCCAATTACGCTTTGATAATATTTAGCAAAAGGAAATGGATAATAGGGTTTTTTGTTTAAAAAAAACTTGTTTTTAATTTCAAATGGAAAACTATGTACCTACAACATACTAGCATATAGGTAATAGAGTATAGTTAATATGACAGAGTTTAGTGAACATGATTATTTGCTGTTGTTATTGTTGTCATTTTTGATAAAAGCTAAAATAATATGGTATACAACATAACAGCTTTTTTTGTGATAAAAGTTACGCACGGTGCGATGCGGTCATGAAGATGATGAAAATGATGACAAGAAAAGAAAGCAATTTTTTTTGCTTGTTGTCGTCAAGTTTTTATTTTGCATCTTTTGTCTGCAAAAACTTTACTACAATTCTTCTGCTGAACTAAAGAAACCGTTCCGTTTGATTTTTTTTCTTGTTTTTTTTTGGAATGATATGATATGATTACCAAGGATGAGAAGTCAAGTTGAATAAAAAAAGTTGTGAGTTAACTTGACTTTATTGTTTCTTGATGATCGCTATTACGTGCCCTAGTGCTCGGTAGTAAAAAAATAAGAAGATTTTTTAAAGATGAATTTTGGGTTTGAACTTGATGATGCAGTTCCTTTGAATTTAGAAACCACGTTTTGTTGTGGTAGGATATGCGGTTCGGGAAAATATTCTTTAAAAAACAAAAAAAATGGAAATAAT
>JAHZNC010003182.1:0-16834 GCA_027744095.1 Zhuqinia jingwanae
TACCACTGCCTGCTCAAATGCTATTACCGCCACGCAATGGTGTTTTATTGTCCATATTCCCTTTCCTTTTTTCACTCCTCGGTTGGACATGAATTAAGTTTTTTCTTGGGTTGTTGTGTGCGGGCACATATATAATATGTTGCCTTATAGTAGTAGTTGTTGTTGGAAGGAGAGAAAGACACAAGCACAGTAGTAGGCAAAAGAATTTTTATGTGCTTCTTTCATGTCATGCCTCCATATTATAAAAAATAGCCGGGTCTGGTCTTAGACACCACCACATACCACACAATAATACACAACTACACAACAACAATCTACCTTGTATCTCTCTCTCTTTCTCCCGCGCGCGACATGCCTGCTTTTTTTTCTCTTTTTCTCTAAAATAACCATGTTTCCTTCTCCCTAGTTGCGTTTTCCTCTTTCGCTTTTTTTCTTGTTGTTTTGCCATATTTATTATTATTATTATTATTATTATTATTACCGTTAGTGTAGTAATATGCGTTGACTCGTACGAGCTTTTGTAAGTTAGTTGCCAATAATAAAAGGCAAAAAATTTAGTATTTATGTGTGTGCGTGTCAATTATATATTGTTACATGTGCGTGAATGTGAATGCAGGCGTATATACATACTATGTATATTATATGCTTGCCTAATTCACCGAATTATTATGCTACAGCTTCGCAACTCTCCACACTACTAAACAGTGAATATACTGGCTGAGTTGACTGTGAGCCCTTTTTATTGCAATACTGCTGGTCGTAATAATCATGATGACTGGATGACTTTTTGGGGAGCAACTATATGCTACTATATTTTGCTAGAATTGTTTGATGAACACTTTTTATTGCAATACTGCTGGTCGTAATAATCATGATGACTGGATGACTTTTTGGGGAGCAACTATATGCTACTATATTTTGCTAGAATTGTTTGATGATAGTGTAGTAGTAGCAGTAGTAGTGTAAATCACTTGAGCATATTTTCGCGCAAAATAAAACTTCAATTTGCGAATCTACCCCCTCCACGTTGACTGATCTTTATACATTTCCTTATTATTTTGGTAACATTCTTACATGAGCTTATGTGTTTGTTACGACGGCGGGAGAACTTGCTGTCAATTATTATGTCTTTGTATCAACTTTCGATTTATCTATTTTGTTCATAAAAAAAGGAGTAAAAAATACATAATGTTATGCAGAAGATAACAGCATGGGAGTTTTTATTTATTTCACACTGAGAAATAAATACTACAAAAGCTGTATAGATGAGAATAATAATAGGATTTGACCTCCTTCCTTCACACATTTATGTACAACAGCATGGGAGTTTTTATTTATTTCACACTGAGAAATAAATACTACAAAAGCTGTATAGATGAGAATAATAATAGGATTTGACCTCCTTCCTTCACACACTTATGTACTCCACTCTCTCTCTCTCTTCATGCGCCTCTTCTTTTCTTTTCACCAAAATAATTTTGTCGTAATGTCCTATACGCTTCTGAAAAGAGAATACCCTCACATTGCGAGAAAGGCATTTGTAAGTAAGTGAGTCCTTAATTTGATTCTTTGCGAAAATGTATTTATGAAGGGAAAATAAGAGAAAAAAGAAAGATGAAATGAAATAGGAAACGAATCCTTTGAGATATAAATGAAAAAAGTATGAAGCTGTTCTGCTGTGAGAGACAATGGTTTTATCTATAAACATACTATTTGGAATACTACAAGCAGCAGAAGCAGAAGCAGCAGCATCAGATCCACCGACATTGTTTAAGTATACAACAGTTTGATGAAGATGTGTGCACAATATATTTTATAGTGTTGTTGCGTATGTGTGCAAAGTCTCACAGAGTTCGTTAGTAGTGGCATGCATGTACACACAGGATGATGACGTGATATGCGAGTTATATAAATAGTCCAGACGTAAACTCGTAACTTGACTAACAATCCAATTTCTTTATTCCTCTTATATTGTACGACCAAGCAGATGAGAATGATGGTGAGACTCTCAAAAAAAAACGATCTGTATTATTGCCATCAAAGCGTGTTTATTATATATGTGAATAATATACATACATTAGAGCATTCTTGTCGTAAACAACTTTGGGATTTTAGATATACCAATATATACCTATTATTATTATTATCATATTATTATATTATTATTACTGTTATATTTGTGAATAAATAGAAGGGTTGTAATAAATATACGTGTATGTATGCATAATATGCATATATTTTGTGTTATGGATGGAAAGTCTTTTTCCTTCTTCTTCTTCTTCTTCTTCTTCTTATATTCCTCGGCACAACGTGAGTACACTATACTCCTACTAGTATTAATAGACCAAAGTATTTTCTTGTTATTTCCTTGTTTAATTTTCTATTTCTCTGGGATTTTTTCCTTCCCACTTGGGAGAGTTAACTTTTGAAGTGTTTCTCCCTTTTTACTACCAGCAACTTCAAATCTCTTTTTTTCCTTCTTTCTTTCTTTTTTCCCTCTCTTGTTTTCTCGCTTGCTTGCTTACTTTATGTGTAGCAGTAGTGAGTACTAGCAGTTGGAGTAGAATAGTAGAAGCATCGTCATCATTATAACAGAAAATAAGAAACTACAAAGAAGAAAGAAAACGTAGCTGCTGCTGCTGTGTGTGTTGTGTTGAGTTTCTCCTTTGATTTCTCTTCGTGTTGTAGTTGTGACTCTGTGTGTGTATACTATTTGTTGAAAATGTGAATAAATAAATATGTGTACACTGTTATTCTTTAAAGCGTTTATACTTTTTTCCTACACTCATTGTCAATGCCAAAAAAAAGAAGATATTTCATGCAAAACTCAACAAGCTCAAAAAACACACGATATTCCTTCTCAATGATTTTTTTGTTGTAATAATACATTCTTCTCCTTTTTTCATTACAATTTTTCATTTAATGAAACACGTTGATTTTTTTAATAAATAAAACTGATGATGATGATGCATGCATAATAGTGTGTTAATGTATGTGGGTAGGTAGATCTCTATGTACCTAGTTAGTTTTTTGGTATGCTATATTATTATGAATGAGTTATGAGGATCAAGTCTTGACTCGTAGTGAATGTTGTTTTTCGTTTTTTGATGTATAGCACATTTATTATTGGTCATGGTGTTTTTTTTCAGTATTTTGATGCATGGAGTGAACGAAAATGAACAAAAAAATAATTTGAAAGACAAGATTATAGTAATATTTAATTTTTTTCCACTTTTCATCATCATTGATTTATTTCCTTTTCTTTTTTTAAATATTTTTATAGAGATTTTTTTTTCTAGCATTTTTTTTTCATTCTTCTTACATAGTATAAAGTGTATTATGGTAGGCATATATATATATATATATCTTGTTTGAATCAATTATATAATTAATCATTAGTATATATATATATTATAGTAGTAGTAATAATTACTTTTGAGGATTTTTTTTCCATCGTCGTGGAATAAAAATCCCTATTCGTTCGTAGTACCATTATTAATCTTTCTGCACACACACAAATAATTTATAGCTTGCTTTTTTTTCTTTTACGTTGTTTGTTTGTAAGTAAGTAGGTATATATGTATATGTATAATATTTATATACATAGATTACACTGTTATACACACGCTCTTATATATATATTTTTTTTAGGTATATAAATTTTAATATATTTCAATATTTATAATGCAATATTTATTTTTTTGAATACTTTAGTCTAATTTGTAGATAAATTGTACAAAGTACACACAATATCATCAGAAGCATGTATACACAGGATAATAATTTTTTTTAAATAAAATGTAAGTAATATTTTATTTTTTAAAGTATTTTTTTGTATAAACCAAGTACACACAGAGGATCATCATAAACATTTTTATTTCTCATTCCATTTTCAGACAAAATTTGCGACTCTGCTAATTTTAGAGATAGATGTAATTAAATAGTGTTCGAATTAGTAATATATCATCTTAATATAAAAAACTTCAAAGAGTATCCAACATAATATTAAAAATCTGAGTAAGCCTAAATATATTTTTTTTAATAAAAAAAAGATGTTCGTTCAGTGTGTACTACATACTACTTTTTGATATAATATATATACCTATTATACCTACCTACATATATATCATGTATGCTTGTATATAGCTATATACGTAGTGTAATTAGTGTACTATTTACCCTCACAAAAAAAAAGTTTACCGACGACGACGAGGATGTTGCCGAAATTAATGGAAATTGTCGACTCTTTTAAACATCCTTTTTTTTTAAACTTACGTATGTTATTATGTACGTATTATTACAACGCAAATATGTACTTTTCTACACCAAAGAACTCATGGATGCACTTGCACTTGTGTACTTGATAATAATAATTAGCACTAATTAGAACGTCTCACTTTTATATAATTTATTAGTCGACTCTATTTATGTAAGTGTGTTTTTAGTAAAGTAGTATGTTTATTATTTGTTTAGAAGAAAAACAGCAGTAGTTCTCTTATAATGTTCAGCATTATGTTTTTTTACGATTATTTATCTATCCATCTAAACATACACACATTTATAAACGTAATATAGCAATAGCGTCTCTAAATAAATAATAATAATCACCGTAATTATCAACCTTTGGTTGATGATGCGTTGTCGTAAACAAATTTGCATTTTGAAATCGTAAAAATCTACATAGAATAGAATATAAAAATTTGTATTTAAACGTTCATAATTTTATTACTGTTCAAATAATTATGATTTCTCAACTGTAATGTCTTTAACTAAGATATCTCACTCATAAATAATTTGCAGTAATGTGTTAACGCATAATATAAAATTGATAGTTGTTGGCTACTAAAATTTGGAATTTCTTCAAGTTTACACAATTTGATGGCCTGCTATTTTAGCTATATTTGTGTACTTACATATTTTTTGGTATATTTTATACGTACAGTTGTTTTGAGTTTAAACAATAATATTGTTTTAGTAAAAACGCAAAAGTCTAAAGAAATATTATTATTTGACTTTTTACGGATTTATTATAACGGATTACGCAAATCGATTAGTAATTCATGCACTAATGCTGGTAGGTAGTATGTATGGTTTAAATCGTAACGTTATATTTCGTAATAGCGTGCCCATCATCGGTTTTTTACTTTACATTTGTTTTCACGTTATGTACATTTTTACACAACTGTATTTCTAACGCTTAGGTATATTATACGTACGTGTGTTTAATATTTACTATAACAGGACAGAGTTTTCGGGTTGTAACAAAAATAAGCCTTTATAAAATATTAATATAAAAGAATACAAAAATTTATAATAAAACAAAACTGAACTACATATTTTTTCAAAAACTCAATACGTTTCAACAACTTATATTTGTGGTATTTAAAAAAAACTTAGAAGTAAATAATATATATGAATACAAAATATTTTTCAGAGGTAGAACTATTTTCAATATAAAATTTTTTTTTTTGAAGAACAAAGAAACAGAAAAAACTGGAACATACGCGTAAAGGTATAATGTGTATTTGTAATGTTATATATAATATATGGAAGTGGAAGCATTCTTTTTTTTCTGTAGAGAAATGTTTTAGGAATCACAAGCTGCTCCAAAAAATATATTTTTAAAAAAGAGGCCGTATATCTGCATCATACCCTCTGTCGTCCTTTTTTATTCAACTGTGCCCAGCAGGGTTTCAAGGATATCAAATTTCACAAAAAAAAAGACATGAAATTTACCGTGACCAAAACTCAAAACTCATCCACGGCGGGAAGTGTAGTGGATGTACACTATTCCTACTTCCCCTATATATATTTTTTTGGCTAATATTTTCAAAGTTACTAGAGATTTGGATTTGATTTAAAATAGAATATTTGATTACCAGAACGAATGGTAATAGTGATGAATTGCTTCACTACATACATTTACCATTTGCTTAGGTTCCTTTTTATGGGAAAATAGAATTATTTTTTTGGTTCCGCTTAAGCAAACTGAATGCGGAAAAACCATGACTTGATTTTAATAATAGCGTGACATAAATATACGGATAGTCAAGGAATGCAAGACTATTAAGAACTTTAGTTGTAGTCGAACAAGTCTATATAGAGGTTTAATTTTTTTTTTTTTTTAAATATTATGTCTGCTGACCTTGTACCAATTCAAGTTCATCAAGAATATTAAAAAAATGCTTCCACTTTAAACAACAACAAAAAATGTAAGAAATAAACGTATAATCTAACAAAAAATATTAAAATAAATAAATAATAATAACTCTAAAAAGGGATAATATTATCAGTCTGTATTTTTCGAAAGCTTTTTTTGCTTTATAAAATCTTTTTTTTTTCTTCAACTTCTGGGCTATCATAATAATATATATATCATAATGTCATATTATACATAAATATATTAAAACCTACCATACTTTACATTAAATTGGAGTTTTTTTCCCCCAAAAAAAATGTAATAATTAGCAAGTATATGTATGTACGTACTTGTGTAATGTAATATGACGTATTGCAACTCTTCCAAAAAAACAATTCCTCAGAATGGTAAAAATGTTGATAAAAATATTTATAATTAACTATAAATATTTTCCCAGTAACTTATCTTTCTTAAATTTCCGATTCCTCATAAATGTTATCTCTTTTTTCTTTTTGCTTAAAAAAACTTTTTTTTGTCTCATTAAAAATCTTAATTGGGATAATATAGCTCGTCCTTTACTTAGTTTTTTTTTGGCTGTGTGTAATAATTTTTATAAGTTTACCCTCTCATATCTTTTTTTTTGTGTCTTGTCGTCTGCCTATATATATTTTTTTTCTTTGACTTTATATGAAAATAGTTTATTAGGTATACATAAATACATACCTATTCAAGAATTTTTTTTTAATGCTCTTATCATCATCCACATTCATCCCTTTTTTTTACTCTTCTTTCTTGCGTGGTCGTAAATTTACAAACTCAAATTAATTATTTAACCTTATTACTTACTTTTTACGCACACACATCACCATATTATATATTATAAATTTTATGTGATTCATTCTCATTCTCTCGTGGTGATCATAGTTGTAATTATTATTACGTATTAATTTATCTTTTATCAAAAAAAAATTCACGTGTCATCTGATTGAGAGAAGAAGGTGCGTTAAAAAGTAGTTAGTTTGCTGAGCACTCAAAAAGTGTTTTTATTAATTCAAGAGTACATTGTTGTTTATAAATGAACACACATATTAGCAGCAAATTTTTTTTTATTGAGGAGAGCTTCTAACTTGTTATTTTTTTTTATCGTTTCTGTCAGGTCAGCTTAATTGAATATATAAAATGCATATATGCCCATAAACGGGTACATTATTGCAAATTTAATTAGTGCTCTCTCACTCTCTTCGACGACGACCATGATGATGATGATAATGACAAAGGTCGTAAAAACTTGGGAGTGTTGTTATTATTACATTTTTGTGTGCTTTAAGTACTGGATCGTGACATGACACGACTACACGACACACTCAAGAGAGAGAGAGAGAGAAGAAAAAAATGGAATGGGATGAACGAGCTATATATTTTTTTTTGCTAAAAAGATGTTTATTATCTATGTATATATTTTTTAGGTATATATTATACAGTAATATCGTTTAGTACACAAAAATAATATAATATTGGATACTCTGGAATAATATTGGTTTTTATATAAGCTGACTGAATGAGATTAATGGAAAAACAGAGGAACAAAAGTAGTATAAATATTTGCCATGTGTTGAGGAAAATTTGTTTTCTCTGGAGTGCAATAATACGTTACGTATCTATCTCCTCCGTTATTCTCTGTGTGTGGATTTTTCTTCTTCATATGCCAATAATGACATCAAAAGTATGGGCATATATACATATGCCCAGAGAAAAATGTGATACATAAATACATGTATATTGTTGTATTGAAATATTATTACTACATCACTTTATATACCTTCGTGTGTCGATATTGGGAAATTATGTACTTTAAGCATATAAATAACCTATTAGCTAATTAAATTTCGTTTTATTAAATGATCTATACACACGTATATTTAATGTATGTACTTATATATATATAGACTATAAATATTATGTATTTTAGCCTATAGCTTAGCACTGTACTATTAAATAAGCATATCTTTAAAGATAAACTTACAGTTTATTTTCTTGCTCGCTCGGTCGCGGTCTTCTTGGATGATTCTCTTTTGGATAAGGGAAGACGGGTAAACACACACACACACACAAGGAGCTCTTTCTCTTCAAATATATATGTGTGTTTACGGTATGATGGATTATTTGTTTACGGTTTCGGATGGGTAAATGACTGCATAATAATTTTTGGTACACCGATAATAATAATAACATATAATATTATACCACTGGATATACTATCTGTAGATTTAATAGCTAATAATAATGAATATATCATGTTGCTTGTATTAAAACCTATCAATACACAAAACGTCACTGTTTTCGAACAAAGTATCACATCGTCACACCAAATAAGTCTGCACTGGGTTATTTCCTTCCTTTTGCTTAAAGCCTTTACCTCCTCCTCCGCCACCGTTACTTGGTGAAGATCCAACAAAAGTGGATACAGGTTGGTGATGATGCTGTTGATGATGATGATGATGCCTACTGCTGGCACCACCATTGACAGCAGCAGACTGCTGATGATGACTGGACGTTAAATGGTGAGGATGATGACTACCAGCACCATTTGATGGCCACTGAGGCTGCTGCTGCTGCTGCTGTTGCGAATGCTGATGGTGTAAGTGATGATTATTGAGGATGGACTGGGGCTGGTATGTGTACCCATTTGGAAGATGAATATTGTTCAAAAAGTTTGTCGTTGCACCAACACCATTATTTGCACTACTACCATTGCCTAAAATGTTTTGACTCATCAGACTCATGGATTGTTGAACGGGTTGCGGACTTGGGGGATCAAGAGTGGAATATACATGTTCGCCCTCTAGACTCAGGTAACTTTCTCCGCCCATTCCTCCACTACTCCCACCAATACCACTTAGTAAATTGTTACTTGTTGTACTACTACTACTGCTGCTGCTGCTTCCATTATTACTAGAGGTTGATAGCATTATAGGAGTATTGACTAAATTTGAAAGAATATTATTTCTAGGTGAAGAGGAATAGGAGGATTTTGGCACTGGCACCGGAGATTTTGTTGCAGATACATTGTTAGGAGCATGTCCATTAGTAGCAGAATGGAAACTGGCCATGGTCAGTTGACTCATGAGAGATGGGGCATCATCAGCCATTGTCGTAGTTGTAGAGTCTGTTGACTGGCTGGATGGGGGCGATTTGGGAGGATTGCTGAGAGGAAGCGGGGGATGATAGTGGAGACTCTGGGCTGAGCCTGGACTATTCACACTGGGTGGATGACTTCCTGCTGAGGAAGAATGATGACTTGTCTGGTACTTTGGCGGAAGCGCTACAAAGTTGGTGGCCCCATAAGGCCAGTACTTGATTGAATTGAGAGTGTTTGTCTGGGACGACGAGATTAGGGGTGTCCCACCAGCAGTTGTGGTGGTAGTAAAGCGACGACCCGACTCATCCACAATAATTTGTTGGTGATGTGGATGATGCTGAATATTATTATGGTGGGGATGAGAAATGGGATGATGAAGATGACCATCCCCTTGCACTGTTGTGGAGTACTTTAGTGTGGCCATAATTCCGGCATGGCCTTCGTTTGAGGATGCCGAAGTTGTTGTTGTGTTACTCGTAATGTTTGAATGGTAATGGGAGGATGGATCAGGCAATACAAACTTTAATTTGTTCCAAAACTTACGGTTTTTCCCATAGTCAGTCGAGTGAATATTCCATTTGACTACCTTGATTCTGTTATGGCGTACCCAGGATCGGATATCTGGGCTGACTTCTGCTTTGGGTATGTCTTCAATGAACACAATGAGGATTTTCTTGGCAGGTGTTTTGCTTGTCCTGCCACCAAATCCGCCACCTCCTTTTTGGGATTTTTTAAGGACAGCGTGGAATGCGCTGCGGTACTCTCCAGAGGACCATTCCCCTTGGAGAAAGTTTCTTGATAGAATGATAAGCACACTTTTGGAATTTTCCACTGCACCAATCATCATCTCTTTCAGGTCTCCAGTTTCACAAATGAGATCCCTGTAGTGCAAACAAATCCTGTAGTTGTCATTTGTCTCCAGCTCATCTGCAATACGTTGGGCCACAAATTCCTCATCTTTCTGGCTGTAAATAAGGTAAGAGTCGTATGACTTGTCATCCTCACAGTCTGCTGTTGCACAAAGTCGGAATCCATTGAATCGGGTGAAGAGCCAAAGGCTCAAATTCTCCCTACAGATGATAACAAGGGCGACGACCAAAATTAGCAGAGTGACAAGAGACACAAATACCAGGACGAGAGGAAGTGGGGACAGCGCCGTGAAATCAAAACCGTTCTCCATCCCCATGAGAGCCCATGACGAGCCACAAGTTCGATTATAGTCAATAAGATGGGGTCCAGGCTTGTTTGTTGAATTCCACACACATTGCAGATCTTTAAGGTCAATGACTATTCCTCGAGTTGTCGTTTAGCCACCCATAAAGTTGGTGGAGGTAGGTGCACTCACACATCCATTTATTGTGGGCAATACCAATTTCCACCAGGTATGGATTTAAACTCAACTGAAAGAGTTGATAATTGACCAGTAAATTATTCTGAATCATTAGCACTTCTAACTGGCGTAATGGGAGGAACGTTGTATTGCTGATTGACCGAATTAAATTATTTTGCAATAGAAGGGTTTTCAAGTTTTTTAACTGTTCAAATTCATAGCCATGTAGTGTGGTGAGCATGTTCATCTGAAGGTTTAACATGGTAAGTGACTGAAGCCCATTAAAGGATTTATTGCTTATTGTCTCTATGTGGCTTCCGTTTAGATTGGGTATATGGGCATGTAAAGTCTTGTGGCTTCATGTCTGGTAATGGGACGTGCGTCATGGTTCTGCTGAAAGCCAGCCGACATATTAATGTATCCATGTCAACTATTCTTGGGTGCTGTCTAAGAGCTGCTAGTTGAGTTGACACTCTGGTAAGCCATTCCATGGTGCAATCACACAGTAGTGGGTTACCCCCGATAAAGAACTCCGGGAGGGGCTTTCCTATGGCAACTGGAGGAAACCTTAATGCATTTAGGGGAATATTCTCCAACTGATTCCCCAATAATTCTACTCGAATCAAATTGGATGACTTGCTAAACGTTTCTTCGGCAATTGATCTCAGCTTGTTGCGGTTCAGTTTTAAGACTTCAATATGAGGAGGTATTTCATGACGATCCAGCTGTGTCAATCTATTGTGTGAAGCGTCTATTACGCGCAATCTTGAGCTATGATGCAAATTTTTCCCATTTCCAGCCGCAACAAAAGGGCTGCCACCACCAGCACCTTCACTTTGACTGAGAGATTCCAGTTTGTTGTAACTTATATCGAACCACTCCAGGGTCTTGGGGAGAAGACGATAATCCGCTCTGCGGATATTATTTGAACTCATGTTGAGCCATAGGAGATTAGGTAAATGAGGAGCCAAAGGAATTTCATCCAATGAGTTACTGTCTAGTCTTAGAACTCTAAGTTCTGGGCAGGAGGAGAAGGCCCCGCTGGAAATTTTACGTATAAGATTTCCGGACAGGTTCAATACACGTAATTTTGCGTTACAAAATCCGGGAATTTCCTCCAATCGATTGCTTACTAATCTTAAGCCAATTAATTCATTCATCCCTTGGAAGGAATCTGCAACAAATTATTTAAAAGGCCATAAATATCTCACGGAATGTATTTTCATGAGAAAGTGACAAATTACTATTTGTAATACAAATTTTGTATTATTCTTTATCTACTATATAAATTTTGCAATGCAAGCAAATTCACAAGAAATCAAGAACCGTGCTATTTATTTCAGTAAAATTTTGGAATATTGAAATTAGGGGTCATGTGATTTTGTCATTTGTCCAGCAATAAATCATAGTGACATTTATACATTGTAGTAAAATTGGGCCAATTTTTGGTATTTTTTATGCATGTTTGGCTTTTGCCAAATTGTTGGGAACATTTTTGCACAATGTCAATGGGTCAAATATATTACAATTTTTATTATGTTTGTTTGAGGTAGCTCGCGTAGCAGAATCAACGTTACCAACTGTAACGACCAATCAATTGATAAGCAGTGTAATAAATTGAGGTGAAAAAATCGGGGGATGCATTTTGCTTACCGTTATTTAAAGATCTGATTTTGTTCTCCCCAAGATCCAACGTTTTTAATTGTAGTCCTTTTAACGCTTGAGGTACATCCTGTAGATTATTTGATGCAAGACCAAGATCTTCCAAAGCTTGTACAGTTTTTCATAGCGCCAACCTGAAAAAATCACAAAAACCTTTCAATTAACACACCGACGCCACAACAAATTTACAATAAAAAAAATTTCACATTAAAAAAATTGATAAAATTTTGTTTATTTTCAGAATTAAAATTAGCAAAGTGTAATGTATTCTCTCCCATTTTAGCACATCTTTTATCTGTAGCTACTTTTTTTTATTTTTAAACGGTTTGTCAGATTTGCTTTCAACCTGGCATATTGGGGTGAGTTGATACGCTGATTACGCATAATATGACGTTAAATCTGAACTGTTATTATGATATTATGGAATTTTGTCAGTAGATACCACTCCAAAGTGCTACGAGATAATAAATTTAACGGGTTTGTAACTGCTTTACCGAAGGATGTTATAATAGTAAATGGATGTTGCATCTCCTTTATGAATTATAAGTCATGACCGACAGAGAAATACGAAAAACGTTATTGTGAACCTGTCATTGTTGCTATCATTTCTTATAGCATTGCAATTTCATCATATTATTAAGTAAGAAAGCTTCAGCTTTAGCTACTTTAAAAAAATTCCCTTTTCAATAAATGTTATATGTCTCACGGCCGGTTTTTGTTTTATTTCTAACATACGCATTGTCACCATATTTCAAACTTAAAAAAACAGTAAATTTTTATAAAGCAAAATGAATATGAGTACTCACCTGAATATCGGAGATTTTGTTGTTGTCGAGATGTAGTTGGCTTAATACGTAGAGTCCATTAAAAGTATTTGAATTAATGGTGACCAATCTATTGCTGCGCAAATCTAAAAAATGCAAGTTTTTCAAGGGCTCGAAGATCTTTTCAGGAAAGTTTGAAATGAGGTTCCCTGACAAATCCAATAGTTGTAAGGTAGACATATGATGAAATGTCGATGGAGAAAGATGAGTCAGTTCATTATGAGATAGTCGTAGTATAACCAATCTCACTTGGGAATTGAATGCACCAGCAGTGATCCACTGACTGGAGAGGGAATTCATTGATAAATCCAATACTTGAAGATGCTCAAGGCCATTCAAGAAATTCAAAGCTGCAAGAGAGTTGTTGCGCAAATCTAATTCCCGCANCACTGACTGGAGAGGGAATTCATTGATAAATCCAATACTTGAAGATGCTCAAGGCCATTCAAGAAATTCAAAGCTGCAAGAGAGTTGTTGCGCAAATCTAGTTCTCGCAAGAAAAGTTTGCACGGTTGGAACAGCTTCGTCGGCAGAGCTACAAGCCTGTTCGAGGACATGTTTAAAAGTCTCAACTGGTCTAATCCAAACAGAGCATCGTCTTCGATTTCTTCCAACCAATTGTTCTGAATTCTCAAGTCCGTAAGGCGTTTCAAATTTTCCATTCGGCGACTTCCCAAGGCGTTTCAAATTTTCCATTCTGCGACTTCCCAGAGATCGCAGGGCGTTAAACGACAAGTCTAAAGATTTTAGCTCAGACAAACATGATAGCCCTGACCCCCCAGCGGAAGATAACGATGATATACCAATGTTATCTCCTCCTGACGATGCTTGATCGTATTCTCCAGAATTCCTGTTTATGCTGCCGAGTGCCGGTCTACCTGGCAAACCCAAGTCTTCAATGTCCGACAAGAGGTTATAGGAAACGTTTAGATGGGTTAGTGCCCCGATTTTGCACAACATTCCTCCAGGCAGATTCCACATATGATTTGATTGCAAACTCAAGTAACGGAGCATAGGTACACCTGACAGTGCTTCCGGTTCCAGTTCTAAAGATCTTGCGGCCCACTCCGAATTCCCGGTATTGATAGTTAATTTCCTTAGATGACGTAGCCCGGACAAAAACTCATTAGGTATTTTTGTCAGCTTGCAATTTTCAATTTTTATATCCTGGAGTCCACTCAAGGTCCTTAACTGACCTGGGCTCACTGCGCTCTCGAAGAAGAGTACATTATTACAGACAAGTTTAAGTCTTGTTATAGAGGTCGCGTCCACAGACGTTGTATGTGCTCCCACTCCACCATCAATTCCAGAAGAAGAAATGGAAGATGTCAAGTTCTCCATATCCAGGTCTGGATGAAGTGTGCGAATCTGACAGCGAATCACAGAGTGTGGGCCTACAGGTGTAGCGGCGGCATGGTCATTATTATTGTTGATGTTTCCTCCACCAAGCAAACCATTATTTGTACCACTAGCACCTGCTCCACTTATACCACCACCAACACCATTATTTTGCACTGATGAGCCTGAGAAATAGCCAAGTCCATTACTGCCACCAGAAGCAGCACTACTTGATGATGAAACTCCTCCAGCGGCGGAGGATGATGAAGGCGTTTCCACGACACAAGATTCAATTTCCCCGTTTCCCTTCACTCCTCCCGCAAAAATAACGACTTGACTTAATAATCCCAGGTAGATTGGCAACAGGATCATTTTCCTTGAGTATCCCGTATGACTTCCTGATGTTGAAATGGAGGCAGCATTCGAGAAAAATGGCACTAGCTGAAACATTGATCTTCTGCGACCATCTTTCTGATGATGACAATAACTGTTTTTGCCAATTTTCTCTGTCCTTCGTCGTGTCCTTACTGCACAACCTGCAAACTCATCGTCTTTGAAGCCCGATTTATTATTCAACCGTCCACCACCACCACCTCCTCCTCCAACTACAACATGGTCTTTTCTTCTTCCCATTTTCCTTAACAGAGAAAAGAGTTTTGTGTATTCCCTTCCTTTTTCTCGTTGATTCTTTTGAGCCTTTTATGGTTCTTCCTCAGTGCCCTTATGTTACTCTGCTTGTCTACGTTACGAAGCTAGTAGAGCACGAAGAAAGAAGAAAATGTAATATTATTCGGCTAGGACATCACGTCCTGCCTTTTTGCTAAAAACTCCCTGCTTCGTCTTCGCCTTTCATCCATTTTATGTCGTCCGTACAAGTTGACTCGAGAAGAAGAAAAGATTTGTATGCACGACAGAATATAAAGGGAATGGAAGTCTTCAAGAAAAACGAAACGAAAGAAGACAATCTGCACCAACCAGGCAGCAGGACAAGGAAGAGGGCTACCAGACGTTCCTTTATTTTTTATATATTGGAGTGTGTAGAGTGTAACGGTAGCAGTTGTTTCCTCAAACAGGAAAATATATATATATATATCTTGTAAAATTGTACACACAACCTTTTTCCTATTTTTTACTTTATGTGGTGCTATAATATTCTTTCCCTACCACCACCACCACTACCATCGTTTTTCTTGTATCCAGCTGGAGCAGCAGTGTACTACCACCACTTTCACAAAAAATATTTCTCTCTCAAAAAGTCTTCTTGAGATATTCTATCATAAAGTACCTTAGATACATTTCCCTATTACTTTGCTACTTTTACTTCTCGGCTACTTTATACCGGGGTTAGTGCATTGTACGCAACTAGCACTTTTTCTTGTGGCAATGGTGTGTATGCCTTCTTTCTTACGTCTTCCCTTTTTGCTCTTTATATTATCCAAATATTATTAGGGTCTAACACTTGAAAAGTTGAAGATGAAGGAGTTTGCTGGTTTTTGGGGAAGAGAGAAAGAGAGAGAGATGCTGGAATTTCTAACCAACGAAGCGAATCACTTTTTAGCTTGAGTGACTTGACTTGTTCCTCATCCTCAATTTTTCACTCAAATAATATTAAATGTATATTTTTCATGGAGACGTATATTACAGTGCCTATATTATAGATGTAAGTTGAGTAGCTGCAAAAAGTTTAGTGCAAAATGCACTCTTCTGCAGTTATTGGTGTTCTCGCAGCGCACACACAAACACACACAATGTAGCATGTAGCACTTGCCAACACACACTTTTTTTAAACCTTTATCAATAAAATGGTTGCAGTTTGTGAATTGGGAGAGAGTACTCTGGAGACGAAATGAGAAGAGCTCATATTATATATTATGGTAACCAACAACCACCAAAAAGATTAGGTACATAAAAACTGACACACGAAATATTATACAAGCCAAGGAAAGAGGAGCCTTCTTCTATAGACGCACAGAGAAGAGAGCCTGTAGAAAAACGTCGTATTAATATCCAGTCGCTGGTTTTTCTCTGTGTGTAAAAGTTATAAAGTGTGGTATTGGAGTAACCACAGACTTTTCTCGTTTTTCAGACTTTCATAAAATAGTAGTGAGTAGTGGTGGATGTGTATTTAGTACATATATAGCTTGAAATGCTCATAATATGCCATACTTTGGTTTTCCTGCTCCTAGTAGCTCCTTTTTTTTCTTCTTGTTGTGACTCTTCTTTTTCTTCTGCAACCGAGAGATCTTTGAGTTATTACTCTATTTTCGGTCGTTTCTGTCGGTTTTTTAGTGCTGGAAGAGTTTTTTTCTTTTGGGGATGTATACTATGTATGGTATGTGGTGATGCTATTAGAGAATCAAAGTGAAAACCCGAAAATCGTGTCGTCGTCGTCGTTGGTGAAG
>JAHZNC010003183.1:0-17997 GCA_027744095.1 Zhuqinia jingwanae
TAGTGATCCACTGAACAAAAGTCCCCAAAAGCTGTGTATAAATTTATGTTTATACCTAAATATAGTATGTATACCTCTTATAATTCCAACTAATTAGAGGTAATCTTTATTACTCAACAACACAACCGTATAAAGATGCTTTAGGCTTACCAGCAACCAATGCAATATCAAAGCAAAGCCCGTTAAAAAATTTCATTTTAATCCTTACAACTTTTTTGCAAGTTAACTAGACCTACAAAAAATTAGGAAACTTTTATACAAGTTGCACGCAGGCTATACAACAACAACAAAAACCACAAAAACCTTATACCACGGCTTTTTTTGTACATACATTTATTTTTATTTATTTACGTCCATGACCCGACTTTCTTGTACTTTTCTCTCTAGTCAACGTTTGGTGAAAAAAGAATCCTATTAAAAAATTTATACCACACGTGATATTACACATTAAGGGACAAAATTACACTTCATACATATATCTATCATATATATATATGCACTCATATAATATACATACCTATATCACATATCATTTTCCGGTGGCAAAAAAAGTTACCTCCAGAGAGAGCGAGAGAGAGAGAGAGCAAAAAAAGTTATAAGCATAAATCTAGAAAATCTTATTTCAAACTGGGCAAACCTCCTTAGCAATTCTTCCACAAAAAACATTTTCTGCCACCACCGCCACAAAAAAAACTCCTTTGCTGGGCCATCCTCATTTTTTTTGTCCACATTATTATGTTATGAGCAAGTATTGTTTATTTTATAAAATAAAAGTACATGCATTTATACAGGTTACATGTCATTTTTGTATATTAAGTAGTGTAGTATACCATATAGTAGTAAAGTGAATTTCACTGTTACAATGTGCATGTATGAGTGTGTGTTGTGTTGTGTGTAGGTATGTAGGTTGTTTAAGAAGACAAGAAACAAAAAAAGATATTATACGGCTGCACGGTGTAGTGAACTGGCTTTTTCGGTTGTCTGACTTTGTTTTCTCTCCCCCTTTCTCATATACAAAAGGCAGAAATCCAGTTATGAGGTATAAATAACTTCAATTATTAAACTGAGGAAATTTATGAGTTGAGCTTTACTACGAAGCTGTTGTATACTCTCGACTCTACTACTTCACTTCAGGCTGGAATATTCGGCTCTCTCTTTTTGTAGCCCAGTGTGTTGTACTTCATGCAATGTTGCCAAACAACTTACTACACTACCCGCGCAGCACATACACAAAAGTGTGTGCTGCTCCATACCTAAAATGTTATAAACTATATATTATTATGTGATATTATGAATGGTGAATGTGAATATTACAAAAGTTTGAAAAATTTGTAATATCTCTATTACTACACAACTATATTATGCGTACATATTATATGTGCATGCATGCTAAAGCATTCATGTTTATTTTCTATCTATATAACTATAGTTACAATAAGTATAGCACAATGCACGTTGTACACATTACATTTTTTTTTATCACACCAGAGTAATATTTGGACCTGGAACCCTTTTCTTAACTGTGTAATGTTTTATGTGCTGATATTTTTAGAAAATGGATAGCACAACATTTTTTTATATAAAAGGAAGAACAGGTTTTCTTGAATTTGCTTCCATTGTAAAGTTCAGGGTTCGATATTACCAAGTCTAAATTGAACATAATACACATACATACATACAGTTGGTATACTATACAAATATACAGAGCTAAGGTTAAAACTGGTAAATGCTTTCACTGTGGTGTAAATGAAGTTGAGGTTTTCAGGGCTTTCATTTGACTCTCTAGCGTTTTTTTGTGTTTTGTACTGCAAAGAGATTTGAAACAATCAAAAAGGGCCAGAGTAGTATATAAACTAGTGTGTCGAGTGGAAAAGGAGAGGGGAACAAAAAAGCAACCCTTTTGTTTAAATGACTTCCAATAAAACTACTTGACTTGATGCCATTGTCGTACCATCATATCAACGTCATCAAGGGCTTTGTGTGATGCTTGCAGCATGAGTACTTATAAAGAGAGAGAGAGAGGGCGAGAGAGAATCGCATTACACAGCTACTATACTTCTAAAAAACGAGGCATGCTATCATAAATGCTATATAGCCATCATGATCAGCGCTCTTATTTTCTACCAAAGCGATTTCTCTTGTTTCGACGGTATGCAAACTTTTTATATATTCATGCGATTTTTTGGCTATGTACCATAGAAAAATAATAATATTTTAACGCAGATGTAATAAGCCGTTATTCCAAAATTTTGCCTTTCACCGTGCCAGTAGCCAGCAGGGCCTTTGCTGCTGTCACCCAAGAAGGAAAAATGGGGTTTTGGTTTGCACATTCTTTGGCAGGAAGATATAAAAAAAAGGACCAAGAATCCTAAAACTCGAACTCGAGTCATCAAGCAAAAGCAGCAGCACAATAAAAGATCAGTACAGACAAAGCATGCTGCTGCTCGTTTCATACTCCACACTACACACACACACACATTTTATATACTTTTGTGAAATCAAATAAGCTCTCCTCAGCTGAATAAAAACATGCGGAGAGAGAAAGCTGCCAACAAGGAGAAGAGTGATGCATGAATACAGTACACTCATGCATGATCATGTGCATTGCTATTATTATTCTACAATCACCATTATTATTATAATTGAGTAGTAGAACGGCTTTATTTCGGTATGCATGCATGGGCTTGATCGGCCTTAAGGCATATCGTGATCGTGATATAGGCATTTATAATATGTACATATAAAACATCCAAGTTGAGAGAGGAAGAGACAGAAATGAAATTTAAAACGATAGACCATTTCGTTTATTTTTATGGGACACTACTCTACCATCCATAAGAACAAACTTTTTTTAAATGGACCGTATTCACTATTTGGTGTGTGAGTGTGTTTGTGTGCAATGGTGAGGTGATGCTGATGCTGAGTTGGTGAGCACACAAAGGAATATAAAAATGTACCACCATAATATCATTTCAAATTACCATTGCATAAAAGCCAAGAAGAGACCCATGATGATGAAAGTTATAGTAGCATGCATTACTTATTTCGTAAATTTTATCATCACTCACCAGCATCAAGTCGAGGTATTTTTAGAACAATAATGTATGCAAATGTTTGTGGAAGTACATTATATGCAAGTAACTCTCATGTTTTTTAGAGCGCATTCCATAAACCTGATCCACTAATTTTACTTTCAATACACAGGTCAAATCCGTGTCAGGAAAATTGCCGCATGGAAAACTCCCATCGGTTGCAGTAATACAAAGCTCTACCTGTTTGTTACGATGATACAATTTTCAACAAATTTTTAAAAGACCAGAAATGCTTGCTCGTGCCAAAGATAAACTATGAGTTCTAAAAACGAAGCGTTCACGAACTAATACAAACTAACATACATCATCAAACAATATTACCCACCACGAATTGCTTTCACCAGCTTTTAAAATGTTGGCGTCAATATTTATGCACATATATGCTAACACAAACGGTACTAAAAACAATCCTCAATTCTTTATTAATTCCAAAAACCAAAAATCCGATAGATGAAAACATTTAGTACTGAATTGGTGAACACAATAATAGATAGTAGATGAATTGTACTGCATACTCTCTTTGAACTTTCCAAACGGGAAAGTCCTAGAACCGTCAAATCAAGTAGATATTTCCGTCACTTTGTTAAAATAAATTGTGTCACATGGAAGTTGTTTAAGTTTTTTCTTATTTATTAAAATAAAGTTCGTGTAATTGGAGATTGATATTTTTGGTACTTGTATAATATTTTAACGCGGCAACAAATCGACATATATATATTTTTTGTTAAATACTTCTGATCGATTTTAGCTTTGCTGACTTCTAATTCCCAATTAGGCATCCATTTTCAATGTTTGGAAACTTTCTCCGCAATAATATTCTCAAATTCTCCCATGGTCCACCTACACATTCTCACACAACACAGCCAAACCAGTAGTGTAGTGTGAGAATAAAGGAATTTACTCGTGTAGGTATATGTTTTAGCACTACTCCTTTTCTTAAGTCAAATCATCGTTTTATTCGCATATAATATTTTAGCTCTCACACAATACATTTTTTGAGGCCTTTTCATAGTCATCGTGTCCCCCTTGGGTGTCAATCTTTACATAATAGCTATGCATAAATTTAGAATTGTTCGAAAAGCTAATCTGGAAATGGTATTTTCATTCCCTTTTTCTCATCCAAGAAAAAATAAACTTGTGTGTGTGCATGACAGTCGTATGTATATATATAAATATATATACATATATGCATTATGTGAATAACACCATAACCACCACCACCCACCACCAAGAGCCTCTGCTTGGCATGCTTTTGTGTAAACCATTCATTCATAATGGGAGCACGAACAAACCTCCTCATAAAAGTGAAAAGGAGAGCGCGCAGAGTATTTTTCTTAATGATATTCCCATTTCCACTCCACTTTGTATGTAGCTTCTGGTGAAGAGAGTGAGAGAGAGAGAGAAGTATAAGTAATTTACCCGTCGTCGTCATCACCATCCTCCTCATCGTTTTGTGAACCATTTTCCCTCTTTAGAATTGCATTTTCAGCTGCTTTTATTCTTCAAAAATGAATTAGTATTGCTAGGAAAACCTCCACCGATTCATTCACCCATGCCTACAAATTATACTGTAGTCAATATTATTATGCTATTCTATATATATGCATGGTGGCATGTATAAATTGTAGTGCTCTCACTGGTCTACCTACATTTTTCCACTTCAAACAGTCTCTTCCATTCCATTTTAGCCATTACCAACCACACCGCACATTTTCATGTTAAATGGTTTATTGAAAATGAACGTTACGCATTACGCTCATTAAACTAGCGTTTATGTGCATGATGATAGTATGTAAGGTATAATAATAACATTGCAAAATGAGAAGAGAAAAAAAAGAAAGGAGAAGAAAAAAGAATGAACCCCGCACTATATAACATACAGCAGAGAGACAGTGATACACAGAGACACGGCAGTAATCACTGAAAAAAAAACGTTAAAATCATTAGACGAGTGAGTAATAGGTTATAAAAGGAAATTACTCGCTTTCATCACGTTCCTCAAGGTGATTCCTTCCTAAATCAATACAGGAAGAGAGCACATTCATCTTCTCTTCTTTTTCAAAAAAAAATATATATACATACACTCCACTCCTTTTTTTGTACTTTACAAGTATTGTAGTATATCCTCAACAACCCACTCATTTTCTTCATGTTTGCCACACACCGGTCGTGTAAGTATACGTGTCTGTGTATATGTGTGTTTTTTCTTGTTCCCTCTCACCTTATTTGCTTTTACTTAAGTTTGTATATTTTGTATATAGTGATAGTGGTATGTGTTTTGTCTGGTAAATGTATGTATCTATGTATGTATGTATAGCAGAAAAACTTGAAGTAATTTACTTTTTTCCTGTATGAGAAAAGATGAAAAGAAAAGTAGGTATAGAAGAAGAGAAAAAAAGAGAATGTGTGTGCGTGTGAGAGCGATGAGGCTCTTTCCCTGAGGAGTCTCCCTTTTGGCAGATTCTTAAAAGTCTCAAATTATTACCCTATGCATCTTCTCTCTCTCTCTCCCTTTCTCTTTCTGCTTCTCATTTACTACTTTTTACAGTGTCCATATAAGTATGCAGGGAATGGAGAAGGTATGTATATTATAGATACATATTATTATTATGTATGTCCGTGTATACTCAATGTGTATTTTGACTTGTCTTGGCTTCACGTTCACACTACTATTACTTGTTTTATAAGCCTGACTTGAGTAAAAGTGTGTGTGTTTATGTGTTTAGGTTGAGAGTGTATCAACTATTTTTTAGTAAATTGTTACCTCATTTTTCACATCTTTCATCTTAGCTTGCCACCACAGACTTTACAGTTTCCACTGTAGTACATAACGTGTACTTTCACGTGAACCCAACATATATAGTATAAATTGCATAATTTGTGTGTAAAATGTGTCTTCAGCAAGTATTTATTCTTCTCACCACTCTACCACCACCACCACCACCAAGTACCACTCAGTTTACTTAAGTCGACACGATGAAGAGCAGGAAAAGAGTCTATACATTAGTTTTTCTTCTTATTCCCCATCTTACACAACCACCACCACCACTAACAACAACAAGAGGAGTTTTAAAAAACGCTATGCATATCAGAGTGCAGGGATCTTCTAGTCAAGTCAAGAGAGAGGAAGAAGCCCGTGTATCAAGATATTTTCTTATTATGAAAGCAATGCAGAAGAAGCAGATTCAGCACCAAGTGAAGTGATGGCGGTAAGCAGGAATGACAGCAGAAAAAAAACAAGTTACTTTTTAGTCAATTCCACACAACCGCCTTCTTCCTCAACCTTCATCACATGGTGTAAATTTAGAAACATAATTCGTCATATATATATCAACAATATAAAATAGATATATTTGTATTCTTGATATATATGCTAGCAACCAACATGAATCATATCGTATCAACCTGCCATCACAATATTGTACACAAACGACGAAGTGCTCCTTTCCCATTATTATGCGTTCTTTTCTCTCTCACTTCACACTTTTTCCTTTCTTTCCCTGTAACACTCTCTACAGAGAAGTGTGACACCACCTCTACTATTACTGCTCCTATACCAGTCCATGTGCATGATATATTGCATGAGGCAAAAAGATTCTCCAAGTTTTCTTGAGCTTGAGCTACTTAAAAATAGAAGTAGAGGAAGAGCAGTAAAGTCAACGAACACATTGCATGTTTTATAAAATATACACTTACTACCTACAAATATACTACACATAATATATGGAAGGGTACGATATAATATGCAGTTCGAAACTCGAGTAGACTCAAGCAACATAATAGATACAAGACGTATCACAATTTCTTATAAACTTTTTTTCTTTCATTTTTGTCACTCCGGAAAAAAATAGGTTGTGCATTTGATATAAATACCTTCACTATTATTATTATCTTCAGTATGCTTTCTATTTTTAAAATATAGTAGTCATATTGCTAGACGGGTGTGTGTGCCAGCAGTGGTGTCACTTGTGTAAAACATTTTTTATAAAGAAATAGAGTCACATTTTAACCTGGATATGGGAAAAAGAAACAAGTCCAAGTAGAAATAGTGGTGGTGGAGGTGGTGGAGTGTCGTTCTCATAATAGCTAAATAAAAGGATATGCAGGCAGGGAAAAAGACGTCTCTACAACGAAGCTGTTATTCTATTGCACAAAAAAAGTAGCTGATAGAACAATACGAAAAGGTTGCGAGACATAAATCAATACATAAATCTTTGTTCTAGAGTAAGTCACGAAATAAAAAGATTTTTTTCCTTTCTCTTTATTTTCTTCTAACTCTGCTCTATCTCTCCTTCGTTTACATTTTTTCCTGGGGTTGGCTTTTTTTGTTTTAAGAAGAAACAGGGAAAAATATACTGTAAGAAAAAAATGGGTAGAAAGTAAAAATGAAAAGAAAACATGAACATGATGTGAATAGATACAAGAATTTATACGAACTGGAGTACGTGTGTATAGTTGGCTTCATTTCTATCTTGCCACTTATATTTATATTACCTACCGAATAATGTGGTGTTATGATGGTTGGCTGGCATACACATACACTATATTTATATTCTTATAACTGGCATATGCACACACACACACACATGTACACACATATGCACACTAAAAAATAAATAGAATGTGTCGTGATCCTGAAGAGGAACACAGTTATGTAGGTTATTATTATTATTATTATAGGAATGTATATAGAAATCTACATACCTAGGTACATAATATGAGGAAAAAATAAGATGAGAAGAAAAGATGAACATGGTTTTTTATCTTTCCCGTCTTATTTTTTGATGGGACGAATGTGTGGATGTTGTACTTTCTTGTTTTGTTTTTCTGCTGACACTGCAATTTATGAAGGCGAGCGACGTAATATTCAAAAATGCAAATGACACATTTAAGGAAAGTAAGAAGAAAAAAAGAATGAAAAAAGAAAAAGGGAAAAAGAAAGAAACAAAGAACGAGAGAAAAAAAAGTTGCCACATGAGATAAAGGATGATATTATTATGCACGTATGATATGTACACAACAGTGTATCGCGGTAGAGAAAATAGGATGGTGGTTTTTTTTTGGCATTCGATGAAAAAATTCTAAATATGTGCTGAAAACGCAAACGACCAGGGACATAGGATCCATAAAATTTTCACTAGAATTGTCTGACTCTGAGAAATTCATTCCGTTTTTTTCTCGTTAAAAAAATAAAAATACATGTATTGGTAATCTACTATGTAAACTGAACAATGGTATACATATATACGGTATACATGGGTACCCATTTTCCATTTACCAATATAGCAAAAAAAATGTTTGTTTAATTCACCCACACCATACACACACACACAAGAAAACAAACCATCGAAAATACCACAAAACTGGCAACATTGTGTTTCATGAAAAGTGCTTAATAATGGAACGTTACTGGAAAAGCAGACATGCTACTATTGCCGCCATTTAAATTTATACTACTACTACACCAGCACATACTCTACTCTACTGCAATATAAACAATGGGATTGAGGGAGAAGAAAAAAACGAATGTCATACAGAAAAATTCATGAATTTTTTTTTCGCCGACACAAAACAAACAACGTTTGAAAAAGTAGCAAAAGTAAGCGTTTCACAAATTCGGTGGTTTTTATTGGTTATGGTGGCCAATGGAAAAATAAATAAATTTTACGAAGAAGACAAGGACCAAGAAGAGACATGCATACGTATACACAGTCCTTTACTGTCAATTACTGTCCACGTTCTAAATCATAAATGGGCTTATAATGACATCCGTTTTGTTGTTGGAAAGGTGTAGGCTACCGCTAACGTTTATTTTTTTCTTGAGTTGTCTTGATGAAATATGGTTGCTTTTGCAAAAATTATAAATGCTGTTTTTTCTACTACTACTACAGACTTATCGGATGGATACCACATAGAAGGGTAGACATGCTAATTAAAATTTAAACATTGGCTCCAACTTGATACTACAAACTTCAAAAGGACATGCTCTCCTCTATTTCTAGCCGCCAAAAGGAGGCACACACGCGTATGAATAATTGTAATACTTTTTTTCGTTCCACTCTGTCCGTATCCGGTTGTTGGATATACCACTTTCATAAATAGACGATTATTTTTTTCTGTTCTCCTACTTGATTTATTCAAAATGTAATTATCGTTTCCAAGCACAATGAAAAAAGTATATTATACCGTCATCATCTTCACAGCCGAAAAATTACGTGGCAAATGACAATAATATTTGTACGGTCAGAAAATGGTTGGTAGTCAGAAACCAACCAGTCATTTTCTGCTTAATTGTATGTAATAAACTGTCCATAGGCACGAATGCATGGCTTTGAAAAAAAGTATCATAAATGTTAATAATTTACCTATACGATCTCATTCTCTGATACCAATAATTATTATTACATGCCACACTGTTTCCCGGAACTTAAAATTTTTCAATGAATGTGGTTGATGATGCCGATTGCTAGTTTTAGATGTTTAATGCACTCATATTCATTTGCCCACATTACCTACACAAGAAAAATATGCGGTTAATGTCCATTAATCCATATGCCTGTAGTACTCAATACTTTTGTGTTGACTCCCTTGCATTTACATTATGTCTAATAAAACTCACTCTTCAACAAAAACATACATGTCATCCTTGTCACTGTCAAATACATGTAGTTTTTTTTATTATTATTATGTATGCATTGCATATTATGAGTGAGTGGGCATGTGAAAGAAATGAAAGTAGTAAAAAAGCATAGACAAAAGAATAATATTCATGTTTTATCTATGTAAAAAAGTATAAGCATTTTATTCGCATACACCACCACCATCACAACAACAACACGAACGATAAAAATATACTTTAGACACGCTATATATACATATATATCTTCTACTATAAATATTGTACACATACACTTGCCTTATTGAATAATAGAGTGTCACAGAAGGAAAGAAATAGAGAGAGAGAGAAAGGAATCAGGAAAGACTCGTCGATAAATCGATTGAACATTGCCAAAAAAATACATGCTCATTATTACATTTCCTACCACATACGCAAGCCAGAAAAGGTTCGCATAAGTAATATTTCTTCACCATCGGTGACATTTTTGTGCATACACAAAAAATGCTGAATGTGTACACATCCCGTAAAAAAACAGGCACTTACAAAAAAAATTGTACAGTTCCCGTGTATGTATTACACACTGCTTGCATAGAGTATTATGGATACATTATAGGGATGTATACCATTTTTTCATGCATAGGTAAGTATGTTTAAAACATGCCAATATTTTTACACTCAACTACACATACTCTGCTGCCTTCAAAAAACATAAAGCACGACACAAACACAACGAAACATCACCGTCCTCCTGATACTAACAACAACCATTTTTTCTTGTCATTAAACAACCTACTATATACACCTCCACCAGCCACCTTCTACCAACCATAACACGATAAGCCTTATAATATGCATTACATATTACAGGGAACTCCCTTTCTCTTCTTCTTCTCCTCGTTTTCCTGGAATGTTTACATTTTTTCTATGCTATGTTTTGTTGTTGTTATTGTTGTGTTTTGTGTCATCCTAGACGAAGAAACACTTACCATGATTTGATACAAGACGATAGACAGACAACAACGCAATATACAAAAGGATGTACACTGCTTTTTCTCAAAAAAAAAAATTCCATACAACAACCACAAACCTAAAGCAATAAAAATTACTACGGAAAATGTTACCCTATTTTCCCCAAGTTTATAGTACAGATGGCTATTATGGGGTATATGTATATACGGTTTTATGTAACATGGATACTACTACTAGTGCTACTGCTGCTGTTATACTAGTGGAAAAAAGGAGGCTACAAAAAGTGTGAAAAGCTGTCCCTCTCTTTTCACCTTACACTACGTTCATAATAATAATCCTTCGTTATTTATGCAGCTTGATGGATTGTTACTTCTTTTTTTGTTACCAAACCAATTGCAATTTGCAATATATATACCATATGAATAAGTGAATGAATAAACAGTAGAAATATATAAAAAATATATACAGTGACTAAAAAATATAATGTTTTACTTTACGTCAAATACTGTGTCTAATGTGCAATTTCATTTATTCTTTGCTTTCATCATTATCATCACATATGTATACACATACACACAAACCTTGGTACAAAATAATACTTACCTAAATACCTAAATACTTTTAATGCATGTAAAATCACGGATGTGTAGGTATTTAGGTATTTTGTATGTAGGTACATAAATATAATTTAACCAATATAGCTATATAGTAGAGCTATCAAGATCCAGCACTTTCTAGCTTAGACGCTATGACCTTAAAAGAATGATTTGCCCTCTTTCTATTTTTCTAGCTTTTTTCGCATTTAGTGTGTTTTTTATTATTAGGTTGGTTATACACATACAATACCAGTCCATACTTATTTTTCTGGTAATAAGTTCTGCGTGATTGTATTTTGACGGATGGATGGATTTATTTTTGCAAGTATGTCATACATGTTTTTTCACATAGGCATTACATGACCTTTTCCTATTTTTGGTTTGCTTTTTATTTTATTTCTTAAATAATAAAAATTTGGTAAAAAAATTGTAATACATTACGTTGTTGAGAGCAAAGAAATGAAAAAAAATAACAGAAGCGCACCAGCGGTCATATAACCGGTATTACGTACTACGATGCCGAAGAGAAACAACAAAACCAGATGATGATCCAAATTCTGTTTTCTTGTAGTACAAGTTGTACTACAAAAATACCTAGCCTTCTGCTCTAGTGTAGTACTCAGGAAAATAAATGGATATGTACACCACCATCGTGCTGCCATTCCATCAAACAAAAACAGAGAAGAAGAAAAAATGGTGTAAGTTATTAATATTATGGGCTTTTATGATGAAGGCTGCTGTGCACAATATTCTCTGTTACATTTTTTTTGTCGGCGTACCTGTAACATGAGCTGAATATGTGTGTGTGTGTGTGTGTAAGTGCTCCAGATTCCAATATTTTTTTCATATTTCATTGCATCCATGAATATTACGACGGTAAGTGATTGCTTACTGTGACTCTTACCATATTGGATTGAAGAAGAGAGACGTGGAAAAATGTGTTGTTTTAGTTTTTCTATATAGTAGAGATCTCATGTTATGTAAGCACATACGCTACAACTACTGCACATAATATTATGTAACTAAATACGTATCGGTGGTCCAACACCACATATATACATACATTTGAAATGTGTCTAATGGAGAATTGTGAAAATCTCTCACGAGCAAGATTCATCCATCATAATATTCACTACGTTTTTTCTCTGTGAACGACGAAATACTTATATGAATGAGAGATTGGAGAGAGAGAAAAAGAACAAGGACCAATGACGTGTGTGTGTGTGTTGTTGGATGTGATGGGATAATATGTATATGAAAGTCCTCCAGCTATAAACTACTTTTCTTTCTCTCTGCAACAAGATTACTTAGATACACACACTCAATAGCGTAGACACACACACACACACATGTGGAGAAACTCGACTGACTGTTAAATCCCACATGATTAGTAACGTATCCATTCTGAAATTGTATACATTTTGTGCATGCAACCTAAGTATGAAGTACGTATGTATAACCTTTTTTTTATGCACTACTACTGCTGCTACTAATATATTTTGTAGAATGTTGTGCGTAGTACTCTGTTTGTTGTACTATATACATGTATTTTTTTATAGTGGAACTTTTTACGGTACATACACATGAATGAATAATAAATAGGCACATGTAATGTATACATATATTTTATTTAAAGTGAATATACATATATACTGTTTTTATCATCGCTTGTGAATTTTAAGTAAAAGCGTGTGAAGAAAAGAATAAAAAGTTTTTAAAAAAATATTATTATATTCTGCTGTTATGTTGGAGAAAGTAAGGATGTTACATTGTACATATGGCCGTACTCTCTCTCGATTACACAACTTTTTTTTTACTGTCGTCGTCGTTGGTGCTTAGATATGCTGCTTACTTTTACCCTTTTGTTGTTCCTGCTACTTACATAATGTACAAGATAAATACAGGATTGCTAGCATTAATATCAGTTTAGCTCACACGTTTACATGTAATATGCATAAATTTAATGCTTCAAGTACCTATCTCTTCTTCTTTTTATTTCACATCTCAACGCTTCATAAGTATGCACACACATACATACACATAATGCAGAGACGTTTCTTGGATAAAAGATACGCCCAGAGAGTTTGGTGGAGAAAGTTTTACAAAAAAAAAATTTGGAGTAATGGATTACAGCGATAAGAAAAACAAGTACGTATACGTGTGTACTACGTAGGACGATTTAGGCTTTTTAAGCTAAAATGCTATGTGTGTGGTAATCACATGGTAGATATGTGTACAATTTTATGACTCTGAATACAATACATACATATTTATGCATACATACATTTACCCGTCAAATTTTAAAGACTGACACAAAAATTGTTTTCCCTGTATGTACATACTTTGTTCCCGTTTTTTGAGTTACAACCGGAATTATTTCTTTCAGGTAGTGTCAAAAACAAAAAATGAACATACATTTGCTTCACTCTTACATACTTCGCTTTATGTAATAAAAAAATATGGTTCCGCATTTGAAGCATTTCTCAGGACAGTAAGGGAGAAAAAAACGAGAAAATTAGAAACCGAATTAGAATACTCGGAGCTGGAGAGAGCGAGAGAGAGAGAGGTGTTTGTGAAAATGAATGGGGATTTTGCGCAAAAATAAATAATATGGGATTGAACATGTAAGCTTTACGTCACCTGTCCGATTATCGTAATAGATCAATTGAATATGGCAGATTTAGAGAATTTTTATAGCTTTCTCTCTACCAAATACTTTATATCAAATAGCGTCATCGTTCATATATATCATCAGGTTTTTCCCCCAACTAATAGTACGGCAGTGTTGGCATTTAATATTATGTAGCGCACATAAAGAATATATATGATATACAGATACATAAATAGGTATTATATGCATATCGTCAGAAGATCAGGTATATTATTATTTCATTTGCCACCCATGTCACAATTGCAATTTGGCGAGTGAGTTGAAGCAGCTGCATCATAATAGTAGATTGAGAGCGACTGAGTATTCGAGAATTATTATTTGGGCGGTGATGATGAAAGTTGTTTCCAAAACTATTGTAGTGGTAATGTTGGTTCTCTCTCGTATATGGTGGTATATTATAGATGTGGTGTTGGTGGCTTGCTGCTGGGGTGGTATTTTGTAATACAAGTACAAACGCTGAGTAGTAGTAGTAGTAGTGTCTAGTCGAATTAAATAAGTGGAGCGGCCACGTCATACATACTACAAGCATCAACAAAAACATCACAAGAAAATGTACCACTAAGTCATAAAGCACAATGCTTTTGTGATAAAGAACAGAAAGAGAGAGGGAGAGAGAGAGAGAGAGAAAGAGAAAACCATTATGATCAGCGGTCATCATCATCATTAAACCGGCCAAAGTCAGTATTACTACAAAATAAGAGTAAGAGTATATCTAACTAAAGACGTATGTATATATGCATGTGCATGTGCACATATGGGGTATTAAGGAAAAGTATATAACCAAACGTACATGCACACATTCTACTTCACTGCACCTTTTTCCTCTCTTTTTTTCTTTCTCTACTGCCTCCTACTTTTCTCCACCAGCACCGTTATTATTTTGATGATTATAATATTCTTTTCCTTGCCTCACTACTCTCTGCAGGATATTTTTAGTACGAACATATGTAGATATATATACGATAGGTAGTCGTGGTCTTCCCTGGATAGGTAGCAGTAGGGAAAAGCATAAAAGTTCTTAAGACAAGCACACAACTCGAAAGAAAGAAAAAATAGAAAGAGAGGAAAAGAAAGTATGTTATGCATCAACCTTGAATTCAATGGTTTCCTTTTGTGTGTTGTAAATGCAATGGCCTGTGAGCTAAGTTGTTTTTCTTGCTATATTACTAAGTATACTTACATATACACATATGTACTATATAATATTAAACTGTATATACATACATACATACCTATATATATCTTCCTTCATACTCACAAAACAGGTCATCATTATAAATGATAGTTTCAGACAGTAATAATGAGCACAGTAACCTTATAAGAGGCAAACAGGAAAAAAACGGTATCTTTTCTTCAGTTCCCTCGTATTATTATAATGGGGGAAATAAAACGCTTTGATTTTTTGGGTCAATCATTTAGATATCTTATATGTACAAATGTACATTGGTTGGGTTTGTGAAAGTAGAGCTTTGAAAAAAATATATATACGACGAGTCATCATCATCATGATCATCATAATCATCATCATTATGACAGGGCCAAAATGTATTTTGAGTATGAATATAACTTAGCCTACTTTCGTTTTTTCTAACCTGAACTTGATCCATTGGAAAATGAGCATCATCATCATGATCACCTACCACCACCACCACCACCACGTCGTCCTTTTCAGTGCATTGATGTAATGTGCATAGAAAAGTATGTATGCGTGCGGTGCGGTGGCAGTGGGGAGGGAAAAACTCGTCGATCATGTTGTTATCGTCGTGAGAATACAATAGCCTTGTGTTCTATGATGATAGACTCATATAAGTATACACACAGCAGCTGCAGTAGTAGGAGTAGTAGTAGCCGTGGTTGTAGAAGAACAACTTGGGAACTCACCGGAGTGAAAAGAAGGACCAATCAATTAATCAATCGTGACATTTGGATCGAACAATACACTGACTACACACATACATTTTACATATAATAATAATAATAATATAAAATATGCTATGAGATTTTTTTAAACATAATCTAGAAAAAAATAGATAATAACAATGTGTATCTTGTTCGGAAACGAGAAGAATGTGTGTATATTTAAGTAGGGACACATAGCACGTGTGTTTGTACACTTGATGGTGAAAAAAAAACGAAATGAATGAATGAATTAATGTGAGTGCATAATGGAAGACAAATTACATTTATTTTTGTCATAACAAAATAGCAAAAAAAATCCTTATCGATTTACCAGTAACGCAACAACGACACCAAAAAAAATAGAAAAAAAACTAGAGTAAGGTTACCAGCAAACAGGAGCACAAGTGTAAGAGCTTTGTTTATTATTATTATACAACCAAACATAAAAAAAAGGAAACAGGTAATCAATCCCTCTCCTTTTCTCTGTTGGTGTCTGAAATAAACATTCATTTTTTGCACTTTACACACACACAAATTATAACAAATGCAATAAGTGCATATATTTTGAAGTCAAAACGGAAACTCAGAGAGAGAAAAGTTGGCAGTTGCCATTGCATAAAAAATAAAAATGCATAGGTAATGCTATTATATAGTTTTCGAGTTGCATGTGGAGACGTCTTTAAATTTTTTTTAAGGTTGACACGAAGTAGTACCAGTTCTCATTTTATTTTATTTAAAAAATATTATCGTGTCGTGTGTGTAGCAAGAAGCAGTAGGTTTGGGTGTGATAAAAAATGCGATAATGGAAATGGCAAAAAATTAGAAGCAGCAAGAGTAAAAATATATATATCATTGCAAAATGCAAAATGCACCGCGATAGTAGTCACTCAACTCCAAATAAAAAGTACAACTAATGCAGCTAAATACTTTCATCATTTAGAAAATTTTGTATGCTTAATTTTTGCAGCATTTACATATGATTTACTATGCACGTATACAGTAATGAGAATTTAAGATGAGAGAAAAAAGAAGGAATTATAGACTTACGCTGCGAACTACATCTCCGGATGATGTTCTCCAGAAATGTGTTCTGTGGTGCAACTAATCCTCTCCGTCCTCCCGGCATGATTACTAGAAAGTAGTGTTGATGATGATGATGATGATGATGTTCGTGTTGTTGATTATGATGGAGATGGTGACGAAGAAGACGACGACGAGAAAATTATACGGACTCGATTATGTTATCGTTGGCGAGATGAAGATGAAGAAACAACAACTTTTTAATACAACACATGAGACACAACAGCAGATGATGTTGGTATTGCTTTGAACGAGAGCAAGAGAGAGAGAGAAAGAGAAAACGCAAAGTAGATGAAAATGACTTTATCTTTTAAGCTGTGTGAGAGTGAGGATGGAGGAAGAGGACGAGGATAGAGAATGAATATTTTTTTGGGAACGCTGACTTTATAACAAAACAATGTAAGGATTTATAGAAGTGGTAGAAGGTTTTAGAGATAGAAATATTTTTTTAAAAAGAGTTGTTTCTCCACTTGTTATGTTTTTTTTTCTTCCTCCTCTTGAAAAAATGAAATAGAGAAGGAAAGGAGAAGAGAAGGGGTAAAAAAAAACTTTCTCGTGCTAAATATTTCTCCTTCTTACTACTTAAGTAGGTTTTTGTGTAATAGGTAAGTAAGGTCACGGGCGTGGAAAATATCTTTATCGTTCTCTTTTTTCTTGTTTATAATGACACGGAGAGAAGTAAAAAGTATATTGTAATAATGAATTATTTATATAGGTATCTTTTATATATAGATTTATATTTTGTATACGTTTACTTTACAAAAATGTAGAGAGAAGTGAAGAGAAAAATTGTGTTGAGGTGATGGTGTTGTTTTCTTTGTGTGTCGTAGATATAAACTTTATAATATATTATATTACAACACGACCATATATCTTTAGAAGGAATTTATATATATACCGTAAAGAAGTATATATGATTTATACATAAAAAATGAGTGTTTTTTTCTTCTCTCAACGTTGCTGTATTTGTAGTATAAAATGACGAGACAACATCAAGAAACTTATGAACCACCACCTCATCATCATCCCCGTTTATTTTCCTCCTAAAGTATAAATCTCTTCTTAAATTAT
>JAHZNC010003184.1:0-14701 GCA_027744095.1 Zhuqinia jingwanae
TGGAAATAATAAGTCATACACCTGAAATCTGTTCTTAGCTTTTAATTAAGTTATTAGCAATGAAAAGCAAAAATTTATTTCGTTAAAAAAATGGCCTAATTTTTTTCTTGAATACTACCCCCAGAACGTAAACTTATCGCTGTATTTTCAACTTTCGCGCTGTGTCGTGGTACCCCGTATCTCTTGGAGCGACGTGTTTTTTTGTCATTTAAAATTTCATAAAGTGAATATCCTTAAGTATTTCTTACCACGGAACACATCATGGGCGTGTCTGCTTTAAAATTTATTTATTTTTAATAACTTGGGGATGTGTAGAACGTACTGGAATTTGTTCCGTAAATAGGCATTTTCAAACCTTAATGGAATTATGCAACATGCGAATCGGTATATAACAGATGAAAATAAAGGTGAAGGGATATTTTCACTCGTCTCAATGCCGTGTTTTTGGCGTTGACCTGGACCATGTACTCCTCTCTCTATTTGATGGTGTTTTATGCCACAAAAAATTTCAAACAAGTCTGCTTTTTGTCCAATCCTAGTGATAGCTAAGAGGATTCCCGAAGGTAATAAAAAAATAACCTGAAATTACATGACGTTGTACGTCTGAAATGCTACGAGTTTTTTACCATGTAATTTTACTGCCAGAAAACGGATTCACCATTTAAAATACCTACCATATAAAAGTCTTGCCATTTTTCGCCTACCATATTTTCGCCGCCCAGAAATTGACACCGCCATTTTTTTCCGTAATCCGGGTTTTTCTGTAGAGAATTTCTAGCCGAGTACTTTTGGTTTGTTGTTGTGCGCATATTTGATGCTACTATCTATTTGGTTGACTACAAATAAGAAAAGCTCTGGTGAAACAACGAAAATGTATCATTAATGCAATTATAGTTCATGGCGTTGTATTTATATTGAGCATAGCATTCAGCAAAATAAAAATAAAAAATAACAAATTAATTTAGCTTTAAACAAATTTTAGTATATATACTAGTTAATTAATTATTACCACACCGCCATTTTTTTCCGTAATCCGGGTTTTTCTGTAGAGAATTTCTAGCCGAGTACTTTTGGTTTGTTGTTGTGCGCATATTTGATGCTATCTATTTGGTTGACTACAAATAAGAAAAGCTCTGGTGAAACAACGAAAATGGATCATTAATGCAATTATAGTTCATGGCGTTGTATTTATATTGTGCATAGCATTCAGCAAAATAAAAATAAAAAATAACAAATTAATTTAGCTTTAAACAAATTTTAGTATATATACTAGTTAATTAATTATTACCTGTAAACATTAATTAAATCATAAAATAATTATTATGTAAACTATCAATACAGATGTATGTCAATTTCTGAAACTTGTATCACAATTTATTCGAAATAAAAACGAAATCACTTCCAGTATTATTATTGTTTTTTAAAACTTACTTTCCACAGCCGTGTATCCAACCAAGCTATTTGTTGTTGGGATACAAACACTAATACATGCAGCATTAGTNAGCTATTTATTGTTGGGATACAAACACTAATACATGCAGCATTAGTAGAGCCCATTTAATCCGTGAGTAAAGAACTACAAAAAAAGTACGATGTATAATGTCCCAAATCCCCTAATCATGAAACTGGAACCAACCTTCAAAGAATTATTATTTTTACCAACATTTACACATTGAGAGCCGTGCCTGTTCCTTGTGTAATATCGATAGATTAGATGGATTACATGTACATGTTCAGCCCCAATAAATTTTGTTTGCTCAACTTCAATTTGAAACGTATTGACAGTTTTTTATTATTTATTTATGTTTTTGGAATGTTTGTGCTACTTTTAAAATAACGTTCCAAATAGTTGTCCAACTGGGAGCAATTTATACAAGCTCTAAGTTGAATTATTTTAAGTTGCCATTTAATTTACTAAATTATACCGTTTTCAACGCTTAGATCATCTCAACAAATGCTTCAAATTATTTCTCTATTATTTCAATACAAAAAAATTAAAAACAATAGTAATTATATACATCTAAACTCTTTATTTCCTGATGGTAAATAAAAGCTGCATACCTGTGATGGGAAACTGAAATTATAAACTCAGCATTAAAATCAATTTTCAAACTTTGAAGTATTTTATTTAATTATGAGCGATTTTGTTCTCTTGACATCGAACATGGTTTATTTTTTTGGCTTCCTCTTATTTCTTCTTACCATTCAACCAAAGCTGCTTGGCAAGAAAGCATTAAAAATCGCATGATACTTCTGGAGTATGGCGTCCCCGTTAATGTGGAAATCATTAGAACTGTGCCGCACCGTATACGAGCCACTATTGTATCCCCATATCATAAATTTTGATATTAGCACGGAACAAATTTTTGTTGAGACCCGCCCGAGAAAATTATTGTGTTTTTACGCATCCACTTGCGTCATCACGTGCATTTTATTTTGCGTATTTCACTTTCTATGGCGAAATTTTTCAGACCCCGATTTCAAACACGCCCATTTGGCTGTATTTTACGTGGCACTCGGTGGATTCATAATTCTTCATTTGGCGCTCACCCGACTAAAGCTTACAATGGGGCATGAATTGATGGGACAATATTACAACAGCCTTTTCAAATTTGTGAGAATGTTGCTTGGAACAAAAATGGAAAAAGTTGGATATGCCGCAACCACATCCCATCATAAATTACTGACACAAGGTATTAAATTCTATTACAAATCTCAAATGTCAATACATGTACAAATTTTTTACATTTTATTCAGAATTCCGAAAAACCGTCCGTGGAGATCCATCAGCTGACACACTGGGTTTACTAATGTACGTCATGTCAATAATTCTGGCCATTATTGGCATCGTCTGGGCTCCTTTCGGAACATACCTCAACTTTGATCCCGGTTTTCACTTTTTTGCCTACATTTTTCATCCTCTGGAAAAGCAAAGTGTAGGAGTGAGAACCCTACTATTTCTGATTCGTTATGTGGCCACTCATTGGAGCGTTCTGGAGGCCACTCGCTCCTTCACACATGTCATCATTCCTGCCATAGCAATTTGCAATGCATCAAAAATCGGGTTGATTCAGATTTCTCGAATCCCACATTCATCAAGGTCAGCCATGAAATGTTACAATCAGCTCCAGTACATCTACCAGGTTGGGAAAGAAGGAACAAGACGGTTATACGGGGTATTAATGGCAGCCGGATTTGTTATCTGTGTGGTGGGCAATTGGCTGAGCCTACTGGGTTGGAAATATATTCCCTTTGAAGTGAATATTTCAATGGCGCTTGTGACCTTTTACACATATTTTGTCATTTACGCAACCGTTCCAATCCTGATTTTCTGTCATGAATATAGCAAAGCCATGCTGAATGGGTGGCGGCATGAATATATCGTACGGAGGAAACGGCGTCCCCAACCTAGCATTATTATTATTAAGGATTCTACTAATTCAGTTGAGTATGGTGGCGCTAATTCACTAAACTTGTGGAGAAGAGTGCACAAGGCACAGCAGCCTATTGCAATATTCTACTTCTCTACCAAATTTAAGAAGGAGACCAAGGCCAACTACTATGCAAATATTCTTGAGTACACTTTAAATATCATTTTGTGCTTTGATGGTACCAAAAATGGGAAATAAAATAAAATATTATTCTGTTGAACGAAATTGCATAAATTGCTTCAATTGTTTTTTTTTGCATTTAACATGATTGGATAAAAATATTCCTACATTTGGGAAATGGGGAAAAAATTCAACAGTTTTAGTTTATGCAACAGAGTAGGTTTAGCTGCGGTGTACGTACATAACATGTTTGAGAAGTGATTACATGTTCAATTGCACGGCAATTTATTTTAAGCGGTTCCAATTTTTTATAGAAAAACATGCAAGAAAGAACAACTTGATACCATTACAAAATAAACCAAATAATATTTTGAATTAAAAAAAACACTCGACAATGTATTATTTTATAAATGGATTGACTCTTGTTATTTTCTCCTTTTTCAAGCGTCACATGAGAAACATTCCTAGCATTAATAATTGCCCATAAGCCTATATACACATACATATGTATCTACTGTTCATTAAAAAATAAGGATAACGGTAAACAAAAGATTAAAATCAAAAAGAAATTTGCCCATTTAGCAACATAATCTTATCTACACGCAGTGCATTATGGTTTTATTCACTGTTGTTGCTTGCAAGCCTGTTGTTAATGCAATGCTTTGGAAACAGTGAACGTTTCCTGTAGAAACCAAAGGATAGCTCCAAAGTTGATTATTATTATGTCCACTTTATCAGGATATTTTCGAGATGCGACATTCACCTCTCTTGAAAATCTGGCGGGTGGTTATGGCCACACACAATTTTTTACTGAATTGTGGCTTAATAAACCAGCAATAATTTGTATTTAGCACACAGGAACAGGATCATTATTATTATTATTATCAAACACTTCTTCCCATATCAAACCTGTGGGGCAAGTTGAAACATCCGATTTTGATTTTGCATACCCGTTTTATACAAAAATCTTCAAAAAACTCATAACATCAACCCATCATCTGTACAGTCCAACTTCCTTGTGTCACCCAATCCCACTTTTTATATTCCAACCAACACAAAAATTCATGATCGACTTTATGTCCACCTTTTAGGCAGTCGATATTATTAGCCAGACTTTGTTTGTGATCTTTCCTACATCTACTTACCGTAACCTTGAAAGGTCTTCCGTTTTTATTTCCCTTCCTGCATTGACCACCTCAAAAGCATTGATTCTATACAACATTAGAATCTGGGTAATTGTGGAGTATTATATTATTATTAGTTATTATTTTATTATGATTAATTTTAAAATGTATTTACCTGCGATAGCAGGCTTCTGTATGCTGGTTAGATATATAATTGTCAAAATCATATAAGTAGCCATATATATACCACAATTTAAAATGTTTCAATTCTCTTTACTTTATATTTAATATAAGCAACGAACAAATAGCAATAATCAATCAATGATGCCCAAATTTGTATTATGTATTTTCAAAGAAATACCGACAACTTCATAATTGTTAGCTTGAATTCAGTGCCGACCCTATGCATGTCGAGGGGGTGATGGTGATACTGTGCTATACTTAAATACCTAAGTTCTTACTTCGTTAAGTAAATTGGTAACCAAAAATTAATTATAGGATTAGCTATGGAAAATAATGTTATGCTTTCTTGTTGCCAACAAATAAAGCGAATAACAAAAACAAACTTCTCGTCAAATGTTTTACAGAGCTTGACTATTCTTCAACCACAAGTTACCTTCTCTTTTTTTAAATGCGTAATTCATAAGATAATCGGATTTAAATGTTTCCTGCATCGTACATGTACAAACACAAAAAGTAAGTCGACAAATTCGTTCATTCTTACACAGTTGTCAACGTGCGATATATTTGTATACATCTTTATTTATATCGTACCAAGAAGATGATACATGAATGATAGTACTTACTTATAGTTTGTCCTCTATTTTGTTAGGTTTCGTCAAAATAAAAAATATATGAAAGTTAGCATGTCGGCTTTATTTGTGTGGGTGTTTTCTACAGTTTTAATACCGTAGATAGAATTGTATGTAATATTTATAAAGTACCTAATTCGAATTTGACAAAAACAGGAACATTGTCATAATATTTTCGAAATAATTGTATGGTATCATTATCCTAAAATAAATATACTTCCTTTGCGTGCAAAATAATTGGTTAGATTCTTTTTTGGGACCAGATGGATTTATTGTACATACATTTTGGATAAACTGACTAAAACTAAAGCAAACTTTTAATTTTTACAAGGTGTCAGTCAAAACAATATAAAAGTGATTGTCAGTAACTCTGCGACAATTAAAACGGAAAGGTGCACATGTTGACATTGCAAACTTGGCTATGCAGCCATGACCACAAATGCACAAAGGCACAAACTCGAAAATGATATGATATGTAGTTCCGTACATTTTCTTGGTCGTTTAGCTCTGACTCCTTCCAAGGCTGCTGAGTACACCAAGTTCAGAATCTGTAAACTGGCGGATTCACAAATCCTGTCTGTATGTTGCTCTACTTGTTTGTTTAATACCTATTTGGAATCCAAATTTTGGATGTTCTATGGTTGCAACGCTCTGGACAATTGAAGACAAAATATAAAGTGGCCCGGGTCAGATTCATTTTAAAACGATAGATCGTCTCAATTACTTGCAAGACGACTCTGATTGGATACGAGTGGATCATGAGAGATTACTTGAGTGATATCGGAAAAAAACACGGATGCAAAAAATCCTAAATGTTAAATACATACATAAATTAAAAAATAATAATTTAGAATTCTATGAATTTTGGATTTTTTAATCAAACATTTTGAGACTTATTTATAAAAAAATCTATAGCAAGTGACGTGCTATTCGATTCATCAGTAAATTAATTTCTGATAAAAAAGTTTAATTTGAAAATAAAAATTTGTAAATACAAATCTTTGTAATATTATACAAACGGTAAACACGAAAGTGGGTTAAAGTCCATCATCAAAACACTTCCTAGGAGCAAGCCGTAACCCTGAACCATCAATCAATTGGCTCAAATACACAGTGCAATGGTGGGATAAATTTTAATTTTATAACATCAAATTGATGGAATATAGCTAAAATCAACATCAGAGCAATAGTGTTTGCACAGGGTTGCTAAAAGTTGTAGAAATATGATACGACGATCTAACTACGTAATTTCTCGTCTCATTCAGCAGCTAACCTAATCATGTCGAGGATGTGATGTGGAATTTATATTTAATATTACGGGTAACATAATATAGTTGATAGTTAGGTATGGACCTTGACACTTCCGCATATCATCACTGCTGTCAAAACCTGTGCTGTTGTGTCGGAAATTTTCAAATCTTTTATTTATCCTCCACACAAATAACTTTAGAATAACATTAAACAAAGTTTACTGCGCAAATACGTTCAATGTTTAGACACTAATCCCATGTTGAAAGCATTATAGTTTAAATACTTGTTCTATTCAATAGCGTATGCATATATTTATTTGCAATTTGAAGTAGACGAAAAGGATTTTACCAAACATTATATGATATTAAATTCACCTTATTACCAATACGTTTCCCGAATTTAAGGTTAAAACTTCTTCGTGTCAATATTGAAACACGGGCATCATAGCTCCCGTTTTATAACAAAATATGCTTTTTTAGATATTGAATTTTGCTGGAATATGTTTTATTTTTAAAGCTGATTTAGAGAAAATCCGACCAAATTCAGGTATACTCCACAATGCGTTGCAACAAGGGTAGACGTTTACTACCCGTCATTCTAAAACTTCGAACCCTGTTTTCTTACACTAAGGGAATCATCGTAAAGATTTGCAAAGATTTCCTTGAATATTGTACGAAATTAAACCTTTTCGCTCTCACGACAAAGCAAGCAAGCCTATTTAAATGCATACCTGTCGAATTGCTTCAAAACATCTCTGATGGGCATAAGCAACAGGCTGTTGTTGGACTAACAGTTCAAAGTCCAGCAGCTATCAAGAAGCTCAGTCAAAAAATTTGGGTATGTGTTGCCCTAATTGTTGTGTCGTTAATCCAAAATCTTACCGCACAAACGTACCCTGTTGATGAATACATAATGGGATGGTTTAACTTGGGTTCGCTCTCCATTGGAATCTACTTTTCCTACTTCTGCCGGAAACATCCGTACGAGTTGGCGACATATTCAAATGGTCTTATTCAATTCACAACAAAATATAAAATGGATGACAAAGCATATCCAGTTGCAGTTCAGGCTCATCTCAAGGTTATAGATCGACTGAATTACTTTTATCTTCCAATATTCTTGTCAACTGGCCTTTTGTTTCCGTTCTTGTTTGTCATCGGTTTCCATTGGGTGAACCCATGCAAGACGACCCTTATTGGGTATGTATTCCTGACAAACTGCTGGATCAAGGATAATGTCCAACAAGTAGGAATGGCCCAGATCGTATTGGGATACATGATACAAGAACTAGTTTTCTTTGCCAATATTTGGGTGTGGATCTTCGTATGTCATTCTGCCATCTTTGTATGTGCAACCTTGATGATCATATGCACCCTGATGCTGAGGGAAGCTATTCAGCTGTAAGATTTTTAAATGATATTCTTTGCAAAGTAAATTATATAATGATGTTTCAAAATTTATTCATTTCTTTTAGGTTCTGGTTTCGACTTCAAAATACGGAAACAAGAGAAAGGTTCTATCGAGTTGCAATGCTTTACAGAAAAATCCGGTTACTAAATAATCTGGGTAACTCCCTCCAACAAAACCTCATTGCTAGTACCATAATAGCCTCAATTTTATGCCTATCAGCTGGACTTGGTCTTCTGATCAAATTGGGAGCAAATGTGGACAAGGACAAGACTACTGCTAATCTGGCCATGTTTGTGTCATTGGGAATTCTGTTGATAAATGGTACATCAGTTATTCTCATTATAGTTGGTGGAATGGTATCAGTTCACCGGGAATCAAAATTCACACTAAGGAATATTCAGAGAATGAGGCATCCTGGTATGTTGACAAAAAGGGACAGGGAATGGCGCAGACGGTTTTGGAGATCTTGTGAGACCCTCAAAATCAAATTTGGAGACAACAACTTTCTGGAGGATCTGACGCCGTTACGTTGCATCAATTTTTCAATTGATCTTACGTCACAGTTTTTGCTTCTTTCGGGATACAAATAGTGCAATAATAAATTTAGGCTGGGCAAGTGTGCATGGGGTAATGCAATGTATATATATATACTGTGCTGCTTGATCTGAAATAGTTGGTAAGATTTGATGAATAATTTTAAATCACTCAAATGTTTATTTTATTATTATATTGATGTAGTATGTTTGTGTAAATAGGAAGCAAATATGCTTAGTAGATGAGTACTGCGTCATACATGTAGGTTTTATGAGATGCGAATTTCTACTGGGTATCGTACTATTTGCTTTCTAGTGCAGCATAAATTAATAATTATAATAATATATTCAAATACATAAATGTGTGTAAAAATAATATTTTTAAGGACAGGTCCTATCATAAGTCATCATTTTTGTGACTACTGATTACGTTTGGTGCGCTCCTAGATTAAATATTGCCTACTTCTAACTACTTAAATTCGAAATCTAAATATAAACAAAGCTATGTATTATTCCACAACAATTATTGTTATGAATTGTGTTTCAAATCTTTTAAAATTTAAGACGTTAAGTAATGTATGCAACATCACGTTGTTCAAGACACATTTAAATAAAACTCCTTGCAAATCCCGAGGGAACGGCTGCTATATGAAATCATTTATTTATTGAAACAGATGAACCAGACTTGTATAATATCATCGTAGCATATATAGTCAGTGGGATGGTTAGTCAATATATTGACTACTTTTATCAATATATTGACCACTAAAATATATCAAATATAATTAAGCAGGGAAATTACTTCAATTAAAGATTAATTGAATTGTGAGAGGAGTAACAAACTTTTTTCCCAGAAATCTGGAGTTTAAGTAATTAAGAAGCTGCATGCCAAAAAATCAAAACATTCTACCGTGGCATTTTTGAGATAATTAGCTTTAAAGTTAAATGCTGATGGGGGCATATTTGTAGTATGTAATGGTCCACTGGGTCGGTAGTATAATGCGCCATGTTAACACCCTCATGATAATTCACGTAATGAAGGGGGTGAGAATTTCCAACATCGGTGCTTTTGGCGCTTTACATACTATAAATATGACCCCATCAGCATTTAATTTTAAAGCTAATTATCTCAAAAAAGCCACGGTAGAATTTGTTGATTTTTTGGCATGCAGCTTCTTAATTACTTAAACTCCAGATTTCTGAAGAAAAAAGTTTGTTTCTCCTCTCATAATTCAATTAATCTTTAATTGAAGTAATTTCCCTGCTTAATTATTTGTTATATATTTTAGTGGTCAATATATTGACTACTTTGGTCAATATATTGATCAAAGTAGTCAATGTATTGACTACCCATCCCACTGATAGTAGAATTACAGAATCATTCATATCAGCCATTAATTGGCACGTACAATTCCTGAACATGCACTTGCATTAAATCTGGTGATTCATTTTGTGGAATTTGCTCTATCTTTAATTTCGACAAAACCAGTACTGCCAGACTTAGATAACTCTTGGATGTTTCAATATGTGACCTGGAACATTAAAAAGCAAATTTTCCTTGAGTAAATAGTGTGGTAGTACATCGATTTAAGGTTTTCAAACTTCATGGAATATAACTTAAATCAACACAAGACCAAAACTGTCATCACTCGTCACATTCAGCACCGGTCCAATTCATGTCACGTATCTGTTTGTTGTCTTCCAATACTATATTTGATCAGCTTTGCCTATAAAGTGAGCAAACAAACGATATTATTCGAGAGAAAAAAGAAGTTTGTGTCGAATATTTTTTTTTGATTTACTACTAAAATATAATATATTACAATTTTCGATTTTTTAATTCCAGCTGAAAATTCTTTGTGCCAATGTTGGGCAAGGTATAAATTTCTTCTTTCGTTTCGATAATGATGCGGATGTAAGAAAATATGTAAACTAAATGTTGATTAAAGGCATATATTAAACAAAATATTTTGGATTCTATATTTTTACTTAGTTTGAACCAAACTATGCAGGGATCTGCAAATAATTGATTCGTATTCGATTTGTATAATACAGATAGTTGAAAACAACTATCTGTATTATACAATGTGTATTCACAAAAGTGGATTTAAATCCATTATCACAACACTCCCTAGTAGCAATACGTAACCCTGAGCCGTCAATCACTTGTCTTAAATACACAATGGAATGGTAGGATAAAATATAATTTTTAAATACCAAATTTGATGGAACACACCTAAAATCAACATCAGAGCAATACTGTTTGCACCTGATTGCTGAAAGTTGTAGAAGTATGATACGAATATGACACTATGTTCTTTCTCATCACATTCAGCCGCAACCCTAATCATAAAATAATAAATAATCGTAAAATATTAAATATGTTTGATTTTTAGGTATGATCTTTGGACATCCGTATGTAAACTCTGTAAAGTTGTCTAAATATTTGTTCTATTCAACAGCGTATGTATATATATTTATTTGAAATTTGAAGTCGACGAAAAGGATTTTACCAAACGTATTTAATGTGATATCAAATTCTTCTTATTACCAATACGCTTCTCGAATTAATGGTAAACTTTTTTGTGTCTATATTGAAACTCCTCTAGTTCCTGTTTTAGAAAATATAATATATTTTTTAGATATCAAATTCGTTGGAATATAGTTATTCCTAAAGCTGATTTAGAAGAACTACTACCGAATTTTCCACAATGCGCTGCAGCAAGATTAGACGTGTATTACACGTCTTGCAAAAAATTCGAGCCTTGTTTTCTTACCTTAACAAAATCATCGTAAAGAATTGCAAAGATTTCGGAAAATATTACACGAAATTAAACCTTTTCGCTTTCATGACAAAGCAAGCAAGCCTTTTTAAATGCATTCCTGTCGAATTGCTTCAAAACATCCCTGATGGACATGGGCACCAGGCAGTTGTTAGACTAGCTGTTCGAAGTCCAGCAGCCATCAAGAAGCTCAATCAAAAAATTTGTGTAAGTGTTGCTCTAATTGTTGTGTCGTTAATCCAAAATCTTACATCGAAAACGTATCCTGTTGATGAATATATAATGGGATGGTTCAACTTTGGCACGCTCTCCATTTGCATCTATCTTTCCCACTTCTGCTTGAAACATCCGTACGAGTTGGCGACATATTCAAATGGTCTTATTCAATTCACAACAAAATATAAAATAGTTGACAAAGCGGATTGGGTACAAAACATCCCTGATGGACATGGGCACCAGGCAGTTGTTAGACTAGCTGTTCGAAGTCCAGCAGCCATCAAGAAGCTCAATCAAAAAATTTGGGTATGTGTTGCCCTAATTGTTGTGTCGTTAATCCAAAATCTTACCGCACAAACGTACTCTGTTGATGAATACATAATGGGATGGTTTAACTTGGGTTCGCTCTCCATTGGAATCTATCTTTCCCACTTCTGCTTGAAACATCCGTACGAGTTGGCGACATATTCAAATGGTCTTATTCAATTCACAACAAAATATAAAATAGTTGACAAAGCGGATTGGGTTCAGACTCATCTTAAGATGATAGACCGTCTCAATTACGCATTCCTGCTGTTATTACTGGCAACATGCATTTCGTTTCCGTTCTTGTATGTCATCGGTTTCCATTGGGTTAACCCGTGCAAGACCACCCTTATTGGGTATGTACTCCTGACAAACTGCTGGAGCAAGGATAATGTTCAACAAGTAGGCATGGTCGAGATCGTATTGGGATACATGCTAAAAGGAACTGTCTTCTTTGCAAACATTTGGCTGTGGATTTTTGTATGCACTTCTGCGATCTTTGTCATGTCAACTTTGATGATCACATGTAACCTAATGCTGAGGGAAGCTATTCAGCTGTAAGTATAAGGATTTTGAATCATTAGCTGTAAAGTAAATTATATAATTCTGGTTTAAAATTTATTAATTTCTTTTAGGTTTTGGTTTCGGCTTCAAAATACGGAAAGGTTCTACCAAGTTGCAATGCTTTATAGGAAAATCCAGTTCCTAAATAATCTGGGTAACTGCCTCCAACAGAAAATAATTGGAAGTATCATAATATGCTCAATGTCGTGCATTTCAACAGGGCTTGGTCTCTTGATCAAATTGGGAACAAATGGGGATAAAACTACTACTAACCCAGCCATGGCGATGACATTGTGGATTTCGCTGATAAATGGGACATCAGTCATTCTCGTAATTCTTGGCGGAATGGTTTCAGTTCATTGGGAATCAAAATCTACACTAAAGAATATTCAGAGAATGGGTCATCTTGGCATGTTGACAAAAAGGGATAGGGAATGGGGCAAACGGTTTTGGAGATCTTGTGAGACCCTGAAAATCAAATTTGGAGACAACAACTTTCTAGAGGATCTTACCCCTTTGCGTTGTTTTCATTTCTCGATTGATCTGACTGTGCAGTTATTGCTTTTGTTGGGACACAAGTAGTATAACAAATGCAAATACAGGCTTGGTTAGTAAATCTAATAAAATACAAACATATTATACAACATTTTATAAAGTTGTAGAGAAATCATGCACAATTTAAAAAAATCGAATGGCCATTAGCATATTGTAGGAACCATTTTGTGTAAAAAATAAACAGAGAATGATTTAGTGAATTTTTTAGTCCGATGCAAATTTGTGGCACAAAATGCAATGCTTTGTCATCGATAATGTTGTATGCACAAGCTGAATGATTGAAGAATGTGGTGGAATGAAAATTGTACGCATAGTTGGACTTTTTTTAAATGTTTTCTAAGCGTACAGTTAAATTAAATCCATGAAGTCGCTGCTGTGTAACTTGTAATATAGTCAACAGTCAATGATATTTTCCTAAACCTTAATGTGTATAACTTTATAAATTCTTCTCGTCCGTACGTATGTCCAGCCGTCGGTAACTCTTTACCTTTTAGAATCCGAGCAGACCTGTTTTAAAGGGGGTACACATGGATAGTGTGGTAACCTGATTTTTTAGTTCTTTTTTGCTAACTAATTTGTCCCAATCACCCTTGATTAAAATACAGCAACCTTTGTGTAGTGAAGGCGTAAAACTGGTAATCAATTCATGCTTTTCTTGATGAGTCCATAGAAAAATTTAATACCATAACTGCTTAGTTAACTATAACTATTGTTTGTAATCATCCAGTTGTTTCAACCCATCTTTTATAAATCGTTTATTCCGTGAATCAAAAACCAAAAACCCCTCGTATCTACAAGAGTTTATTGAAAAATTGTCTACCAACTACAACAAAAGGTTGCAGACGTAATTACTCCCGTACGGAACAGAGCATTTTATTAGCTAAAGCATCGCTTTTTAATAATGTAACCAACTGAAAAGTCAATCGTGTGTTGTCTTTCATATTAAAATATGATACGGCAAATGGTGACGGTGAGCATGGGATAAAATGCGGGCTTTTCTGAAGTATAAAAAATATGTATAAGAATTAGATGTAATAATAAGCAACGACTAATTTTTTTACTCATGTTGAATACCCCATTCCAATACCGTCGTAAATATAAAGCTACAGCTTAAATACCTGACAAGTTTACTAGTTTTAAAAGGTAATGCGCTGTAATTTATATAAGTCGAATATAAAGACCTATTAGAGTTGAAAATATTTAGAGTAGTCTTTCACATAAATTATAGATCGCATATACTGTATCTTTCATAATTTACGTTAAAGAAAAATAGGTTCAGCTGACATCTATCACGTACTACTCACTGAAGTTTTAATATGTAAGATTTTGTGGATAAATCAATAAAAATCAATATGAGACCCGAATTTTTAGTACTATCCATGTGTAAGTCAAATAAAATTTAGAACGCCATAAAGTCGTCGCTCATCACAAGTGGCACCCACCCTACTCATAGTCATGTCGTGTGATGGCTAATGATTTTATATCCAACATATACGTATATTTGATTCGATGTAGTCTAGCGAACTTGGTATTTTTTCTTGCGTGATCATCAATCAAACTATGTCAATGCTCGTCACATTCATAGGCCGACAAAAT
>JAHZNC010003185.1:0-16361 GCA_027744095.1 Zhuqinia jingwanae
AAAAGCTGACTAAACTTCAACCGTTAGATATAATTGCGTGGTTTTGAAGGAACTGTTGTGGTGTATTTGTATAGGCAGCAAAACACTCTAAATGAACTTTCTTGACAGATACTTTTTTTTGGAATGTTTAGTTGCATTGTTTTTCTTCCATCATCATCATCATATAACATCAGCATAAATAAAGAAGAATTAGCACCGAAAATCAAGTAAAAAAATTTGCATAGAAACAAGACATTGTTTTAATACAATAACAACAACAACAACAACTTTAAAACAATTTATCATATGTCAAGTTGTTTAAACACACTCACATTGGCACCATATTGCTCCATACTATCTACACTCTTCAATATTAATTTTTGCATTTTGCATTCCAAGTTGGAAATTTTTATGCCTATCCCTACATAAAATATCAAAGACAGCTTGGTTATCATCATCACCTGTGGAAAATGTGTAGCTGTGTAGAGTGCTGTGCATTTATGATGATAGCACTAAAGTTACTACAAAATTTAGTACTCTGATTGAAATCCATTATGTGCCAGACATTGTCATTAGAAATGAGCCATCCCAATCATTGACATTTATAAAATTTGTTTTTATTTCTCGACCACGAAGCCATTACAATTAATCATCAAAAGTACTACTTTAGCATATGAATTTGGAGGAAATTCTTCCGAACTTGGCTGGTACTACTCTGTCCATGCAATTTGAGCATTCAAAAATATTGTACCAAATGTATCAGTTGATTTGGTAGGGTACCAAATCATCTATACCAATAGCGGTCACTCTTTATTTGTATGGACGTCATGCACTTTTTTCCTTTGAGCTTCTTCTTTCTCTTCATGTTACACATCTCCTTTTTTCTCTGTTAAAAAAATGTTCAAACGGAAACAAAAAAACGAGAAACGAAAGAAAAGGAAAAAGAAAGAAACATTGTTTTTAGGGAAAAAACAGAGCACATATTCTAGAGAGAAAAAAAGTTATTTTATTTTTCTTCTTTGCTTCATGAACTTTCTACCCCGAACCCCACCACACCCATGCCATTATCATCAATATCTCTACCACCGCCACCAGTTTTTTTTGTACACTCACACTGATTGTAAGACTATCCCTGGAAAATAAAAGCGATAGTTACGTATATATAAATACACACATTTTTTGTCCCTTTCCCATTTAAAATATTTTGAGTTTCAATGATTTTTTATGTGTCCACCACTAGCTAAGGATAGGATGAACATTTTTAATAAAAAACACATTGCTGCAATTACTTTTTCTCAGGAGAGAGCTTCTTCTCACCCAACATGAATAACTACTACATACTTATACTTAGTTACATTGGTCAGATCACGTTTAGTAGAGTGCGATATTTACTTTTGGAAAGCAGCAGACAATTTTTATTACACTTCTCTCTCTCTCTCCATTTTCCCCAGGTTTCCTCCATTTTCTATTGAAAGAAAAAAAGGAATGAGTCTAGTGTGTGGAGAGCCCAAAGAAGGGCACACACAACAAAAAAAACATTTTCCTCCAATAGGTCGGCACGTGTTTTATTTTCGTATGAATGTAGAACATGTATAGAGGAAAAAAGCGCATAAATAAACATGGAGTAAAAAACGGCTGTATGTATACATACACGTGTGTCTGTATGTGTGTGTATAGGAAAAAGGATAGAGAAAGGTTTAAAAAAAAATATTGGAAGTGATATTGTAGGATTGCGAGTAATACGGTGTATCATTATTGGAGGGGGAAAGAGAGACAAGCATGTAGATAGATGGTGGGAATGCACATGAGTGGAAGTGAAAGATCGTTTAGGATGATCACCAATGAATGGTTGTGCAACACTTTCCTTTGAATTAATCATTTTTATAGTCCTTTCATTATATGTCCCATCCACCATGAAAAAAATATTTATTCTGGTAATGCTACTACTAATACTACTTTCTTTTCTTTACCAGCTTTCTTTACACGCATGCAGAAGAAAAACTTAAGGGAGCAATATACTCTCAAATAGTTATATTCACTAGAGTGCGCTTCACACGAAATAAAATATAACCCTTCTTTCGCAACGGTTGCCATTTTTTTTTAAAGGGGGGAAATATAGAAGCAACAACATTCTCTTCTTCGTCGTAGTAATCATCATCACAAATATCCAATGACTATTTTCTTTCTCCTCAAAGGAATCCAGTATATGGCATTCCGAGAAAAGAAACCTGGTGAATAAACGCATTCACTGGTGAATAATAATAACAATAATAATAATACTAATGATAATGGTGCGTGGTTCGGAAACGCTTTTTTTCTCTTCTTCTTCTACTGGACTGGGCACAACATCTCTTCCCAATGAACTTTCCGTTTTATTTTTTAAAAAGCAAATAACTCGTACATATAAACGACCGTTTTTTTTGTTGGTAGTGGTTCAATTGGTTGGGTTGTTGGTTAAGCGTTGCTGCTACATGCATATATGTACATATATGTGCATACCTATATAAATAATGCCGCATAAGGGTCTATTTACTTGGAAATATATACACAATAATAATGGATACATGTTGTACATATAAAAGTTATAGAGGTTAGCATAGACTCAGTAAAAATAATATATAGAGAGGGAGAGAGAGAAATGGAGAGAGAGAGGAATTAACTTTGGCGCCGGTGTGGAAAATCAAGTAAAAAGGTGGAAGACGTGATCGGAAAATAAGTTTTATACAAGTGCTCCCCTTTTTTCTACTCTTGCAAGTAATAAAAACGTGTCCATTGTGTATACATTTGTTTCTTACTTTTTGTCCTTCACTTCTTTTTCTATATACATACACGTTAAAATTGTGAGCACACATACATATCATAGGTATATACTTTTTATTGCAGTGCAAGTTGCTACTGCTGCTGCTGCTGCAGCAGTGGCAGTAATATTACAGACGACCACGATCAAACTATTTGTTTTCTTTTGCGGTGACCATGTCTGTAAAAATATTGTGTGAACAAACCTTGCTCCTTTTTTCTTTTCTTTTTTTTCTTTGTGGTGAAACTCGCACAATTCTACTCAAATATTTATTTTTTGTCTTAAGTACATTCAATGAATTGTGTGCACATTGGTTGAGAAGAATAAATAAATGAAAAAAATGTGGTTGATGGTACTATCATTTAACGAAGATGCATGCATGCATGCATCATGCATTTTGCTTGATTGTACTTCCAAGGCAACAGGGGAAATGACCTATTGCCGAATCTTGTTTGAAGATACACTTGTATTATTCTTGGGTGTTGTTTTTGTTGCTGTGTTTTTTATATTCTTCGCTGTTGATGGACAGAATTGGGAGTATTGCGTATAGCAACTAAAAAGAGAAATAAAAAATGTATAAAGAAGAGAGAAGTGAATATTATTTTCTTTGCTCATCTTCCTCCTGTCGTTTCTTATCGGGAAAAGGGGTATAAGAGCAGCATTTGTACTGAATACGTTTTTCTTTAAAAAAAATAAGATAAAAAAGAAGAAGGAAAGAAAGAAAGGGCCACGGTGTCGGTGTGTGTGTGTTTAGCAATAGAATATATTGTATAACGGTGTAGTATAAACAGAAGGTAGAGAATGGCAGGTCAAACAATTATACGATCAACATGATGATGACGATGATCGCCAGTCACAATCTTTTTTCTTTTATATGGGCATTATTATGCACTACAACATTTTAGGTGTGCCAAGTATAATAAACGTAGGTAAAATATAAAACGACGAGAGTGAAAGAAGAACAAGAAGAAAGAGAGAAAGAGAGAGAAAAGTTGAGTGTGGGAAGCACGTTTTACCAGTTTACGTTTTATCAAGAAAAGGAGAGAAAAACATATATATGTGCATGTGTAGGTATATGTTCCTGTCTACCGCTGTGGAACTGAACTGAGTTTTTCTCGGAGAGAAAGAAAAAAAGAAATAAAAGGAGCTGTTTTTTGGAAAAGGTGGTTTGCATTGGTTAGCGGTGGTGGTGGCGGTAGTTGACAGTGGAAAAAGGAGCCGTCGTTATTTCCTTCTTTCATGTTGTTCCAGCTGGTGGCGACTAACAACACGATCGAGAAAGTGAAACCTAACCTGGCATCATCATCATCAACATCAACATCATCAGTAGTAGTAGCATCACAACTTTTTATTCTATCAACTTTAGTAGCAATAATAGTGGTGGTTATACAGCTAGAAATGACCTTAGAAAAATAGTTTTAACAGGAGCTAAAAAAAATGTTAACAATAAAACAAGTTAAAGCATAAAAGTGGAGGGTGGTGGTGGGGTGTAAAAAAAGTTGCCACTACAAAACAAAAATAGACAAAAAAGATAATACGTGGAAAACAGTGAGAGAGAAAAATTAATAAAATAGTATTTATTTTTCAAACTAAATCCAAACAATAACAATGTCGTGTTATAAAATACTCGGGAAAAATTACACCTAATTATTATTCTATTAGGCATAAATAAACTTTTCAACATAAAATGGATGAGGAAAACATGCGCTTTTTCTGTTTACTTTCCCAATTCCATTGGTTTATTTTTCCATGAAAAAGGTAAATAAATAATAATGTGGTGCTTATAACAAGAGCCACATTGTGTGGGCTCTCTCGGAAATTTCAAATGTTAATTATGTACCCATACACCCACACATATAGTCACACAGCCAGAAATTGTATAAACAAAAAGGAAAGAAGCGACAAACAAGGAGAATTTTTGACAGCGTTCGCGAGTATTTTGTTAGCTTTCTTGTTTTGTCTATTCACTTTTTTTACTTTTTTTCTTCGTGGTATTCTTTCCCTCTCTTTTTTCCCTTTCAATACCTACCATTTTCTTGAGAACCCAAGGACATATCAGCCACCACCACACACACCACTGTGACATCCTATATATTCCAATAACGTTACTACATCCACTTACTACACACTATATACTATCATCACAATCATAATCAATCCTCTTTCCTTCTCCCTCTTTCTCTCTCCCTCTGATATCCTCCATTGGCTCTAGTTTCTTTCTCCTTTTCTTTTGGTACTTGACAACAGGAATTGTGCAGGAAATGGTACGATTACAAGATCCGTCACTTTTTCTCTCTCTCTCTCTCTCTCTCTCTCTCTTTCTTCTTCTTCTAGTCTCCTTGCTTTCACCTAGAGAGTTTTTTACTCTTCTATTTTTACCTCTTTTTTCGTAAAAAAAGGAGAGAGAGAGAGAGAGAAAAAGGAGAGAAAAGGATAAAAAGAAATGGAAGAAGAGATTTCCTGGTGGTTTAGTCATCGTGGTGGTTGAATTGGTGAAGATGCAGTGTTAGATTTTTTCTCTCTCTTTTCTTCTTGATCATGCTCTCGAGATAAAGGCTGCTTCTGCTGTACTAAGTTCTTGCACGCGGATCAAATGTACACAATATTAGTAGGTTTGCTGCTTGGAGAAGATACATTGTATGAAATCCTCATGTTTGTTAACTCGCCCATTCACTTTAAACCTTTGAACACTAATTTGATTTTTTTAGGTTGATAACAAGGACTTTGTACGTATCTACGATAAACCATCGTATAGATTAAAATAAACTATTTTTTCTTTAAAAAAAACAACGTTGACGGCCAAAAGTTTAAAAAAATAAATGTGTTTGTTCATATATGCAATTTTGTAGCAGCAGTGAGCCCCTAGATATTTCCGTTTAAAACGAACTGGTTAACTATATATACTTATTATGTTTGCTCAATACTTATAAAATAATGCTATTGTTATACATTGTAAACCATATTTACTATATATTTTTCGTGGTTTTTCATCATCTGAAAAATTCTTCACGCGTAAGCTATAAGTATACATACAAACATGTATAAAAAAAAGAAAGCATGTTATTCAGTGAAAGAAAAAAAGGAAAAAAAGAAAAGGGGCTCTGCTGAGTTGACACTATTTTTTGAGATTTTTTTCCTTCATCATCATCTGGTGTGTGTGTGTATTTAAGTAGTAATGTATGGTAGCACAGACTAAAGCTGAGTGAGTACATAGAAAGTGCCGAGTGGAAGGAACAGGGCTAATAATAATAATAGTAATATGATTATGATTACGTACATTTTATCCAATGTCCTTTTTTGTCTCTTTTGTTACAGAAGCTGCTACTACCATCATCATCATCGTCGTCATCCTCATCACTACTACAACTGTGGGGAAAGGGCAGCAGCCCAGCAATAAGAAGGGGAAAACAGGAACAAGATTATTGACTCGGGTTTGTTCAAATCAAATGAAATGAACTGCTGGTGGCAAGCATCATCATCGTGATCATCATCCCGTCCTTTTACTCCGGTATAATAAGCAGAGTAATAACGATCTTGCTTTTCTTCTTCTTTTTTTCTCTCTTCCTTTTTGAATAAGAGCGCGTGTGTGTGTGAGTGAGTATATATATAAATATATCGGTACAAGAGCTAATACTCTGCCTCTCTCTCCGACAATCACTGACAACGTGGGAACAGGATGGGGATGAAAGTACAAAAAAGTACATTACTACAGGCTTGGGATCCCTTAACGGTGCTGCCGCTGCTATATCAATTTTCATTGTGGACAATGTACAGAGGGAACGTTGATGATGATACTGTGTGTGGAGATGATGATATGATTACTATTTTCATTCCGCTGGTGTAAGTATTTTTTTAGACCCTTATGCCACCAGTTCATGAAATTGCTCTGAGAAGAGGATCAAACCTCTACTTCTCATCATCAACAACAAAACGACAGGATGTATAGCAACGACGTCTTCCAACAAGAGAACTGCAGCAGCTACTACTTCTACTACTTTTGCCGCTATCAGCATTAGCACAAGCTATTATTGAAAAGCGGATAGAAGAGAAGACTAGGGAAAGGGAGCAAATAAAGAAAAAGAGAAAAAGAAGAAGAGTAGAAAAAAATCTTATCACTGAACAAAATTTCGTTGACTTTTTTTCTATTCCTTTTCTTGGTTCTCTTTCTCTCTCTCCCTCTCGTTCTGTTACTCTGGACAGCAGTATCAGCACGTCTTTGAGGAGAAGAGAGATGAAATAAAAAAAATAAGGGAGATAAGTACCTATATACTCTTAACCTGTCTCATATATATTAAACCTTAATATCTGCTCTATTACAACTACTACTTGTTCTCCGTGGTGGAGAAAAAAAATAAAAGAAGAGAAAAATAGTGTCATCCTCCCCAACAACAGTTACAGAGATCATCCTCTCTCTCCTCTCCACTCATCTTTTTTCAAACGGTCCATGAAGTAGAGTTTATATTTAGCGAGGGCTCTTGCACCAGCAGTAGATGCTGTGTATTTGTGTACCTTCAAAATAAAAACAAAAATCCCTCTGATTCTCAAAGTGGACGGACATTGTACACGAAACACAATAATAATAACATTGTCAACAACGCAGAAGAATCACAAGCACACAAACAGGGTATAAAAAACTACAGAAGAAAAAAAAATCTTTCCCCTTTTTACATCTCACAAACACTCTCTTTTTTAGCTTTGTGTTTATTTGAAAATAAAGATGAGAAGAAAGGGGAAATAAAGGGAAGAATAACAAGCATGCAAGGCAACTATAATTTTAGAATGCACTAGAGTCAATTGTAAGAGCAGAAGAAAAACAAGCAGAGAATCAGAAAAGAAGAGGAGAGGAAAAAAAATGTATTGGAAGGACACACGTCGTCCAAAACGCATCTCCGTTGAGAAAGAGTAACACTGATCTCTGTTGATATCTAATTTCACATCAGTGGCAACTGACACTTTTTTCCCTTGGTTTTTCTTTTTGACTTCTTTACTTCTTCTTGCTGTATATATGTATATGTTTCTCTTCCACGTCTTCTAAAATCTGATAAAAACCATACACGGAGATAGAGATACAGACAGCATCAAGCTTTTGTAGTTTTATTTTTGGGGCAATAAAAAAAATATAAGAACATGAAAGAAGGAGTGAAGACGACAAGGAGAGGAAAACGAGAAGATATCAAAAGGCGATATGCAATCCTGCTCATCCCATTCTCAACTCGGCTGCTCTCATAATCATCATCATCATCATCGTCGTCGTCAGTAGCATCTTTTTTCCCCTCAGTTGATGCAACAACACAAGTGTGCATGTGTCCTCGTTGTCGCGCTCGCTTGCCGCATCATCATCATCCCCTCGATTGCCACCGCCATTGCCGTCGCTGCTGCTACTAGTTGTTGTTGTTGTCGTTGTTGTGTTGTGACAGGAGCAAGGACTGCACCTTTGAGATTCCATTTTCCTCTTGGATTTTTTTTTCATGTGACGTCTCATAATGATGAAGCCGATGATATACTAATAATAAAAAAGGAAACGACGACTGACACTACTACAACTTGTACTGTCTTAGAAGAAGAACAAGAAGAAGAAAACACATAAATATATATGGCAACACAAACGTACATGTAAAGATCACAATCATTTCCCCCTAATAATAATAATAATAATAATATAGCACCACCAAAGACTTGACTAAGAAAAATCCCGACTTTCCGGATCTATCTATTTTCTACCTATTTCACTTTAGAAAAAAAGGAAGAAAGAAGAAGAAAAAACACGTGTAACTGCTAATTCAACTGCTTATCCCTAAAAATTGAGGATTATATGAAAAAAATACTCTGTATTTACTATATACACTTTATATATTCCTTGTTTCCTTTTTGGTATGATGAAGATAATAAAAAAGTGAGCACATTTCCTTTCTGCGAGAGCAATCTCTTTTATTTTGTTTGTCTCGGGGAAGAAGCGCAAGAAACGTAATAATGTAAGTAATAAAAATGTGTGAGAGAGACAGAGAGAGAGAGAGAGAGAGAGAGGAAAAGAGAGAGAGAAAAAATATATAAATAAATAAAAGCAAGAGAGCATTGTGCCTTTTCGCCATTTTTTCCGCTTTCAGAACAGGAACGATTGGATTGAAAGTCACAGCGAATAGATATTTGGTTACCATTTTAGCGGTCGTGGTTGTAATCGATATTGTTGTTACTCGAATGCACTTTGAAGAGTATCCCACTAAAATAAAAGGAGCAGGCATCAAGTCATGCATGCAATTCTATCCATCTAGGTATACACACATGCAATCCAGATGATGAGCCAATGAGCTGTCTAATGTGCATACACATTTCTAGCAAGTGTATTCAATATTTTATACTTGAAAAACTCATAAAAATAAATAATAATCAGCATACATACTACCCTGTGGTGTTCCAAATTCCAAATACGGTGATTATTATTCAAGGTTTAAAAAATTAGCAAAAAAATATATTCCTTCGCTACTTGAAAGACCAAAGAAAGATATTATATAATTGACTCAAAACTTAAACCATTTTAGTTTTAATTAAAATTAAATATTACAGATCTAAAAAATAATCTTAATTGAAAGACATTTAAGCCTCATGACACAAGATACTCCCAAACTGTCTTACTTACAAAAGAATGGAGACAATGATCGTGCGGGAGGAAAAGAGCATTGGGAAATAAATCCATTCCCTGTTTGCTGGCTTGGGTTTATTTGAAAAAGAGAGAAAAGGGAAGAATGAGAAGAAGAAGAAGAAAATGAGTAGCAAAAAGGCTTGCCGAGCTGAAAGCAATAATAATTATCGCAAAGTATTAAATAGAAAGTCTCTCCACATACAAAATTCTCCTTTTTCTTCTCCATCTCTCTCTCTCTCTCTCTCTCTTCACATTTCCCCTTTTTGCTTTTGCTGTACTCAGTGTACAAAGTAAGATTAGTGATTCTTCCCATTCGTCTCTACTTTTATGGCTGTTGTTGGCTCAATAGAAAGAGTGTGTGTGTGTGTGTGTGTGTGTGTGTGTGTGTGTGTGTGTGTGAGAGAGAGAGAGAGAGAAAGTTCTTTTGTGTAATATCTACTCTTTCGCTGTATATTTAGGTATATACCAAAAAAATATAAATTTATGGTGTGCACCCTTTTAATGTGTGTGGTGGCGGTTTTATCATTAAAACTCATGTAATGAGTGAGAATGTGGGAGTGTGCCTGCCTGCTGCCTTGCCTAGAGAGGCATGTAAGCCGAGTATTTGTTTTTAAATCCTACCAAAAAGCATTGGGGCAAAACAACATAATAAAATATATTGTGAGACAGGGAAAATTATTATTAAATGACTCGTGAATTGACTTTTCCCTTTTTATATCCTTTTATTATAGTATCACCAGAGAGAGATGGGGCGAAAATTAAAGGCACAGCCAATTACACGTTTTTTTTGTACACTTATCCCATTCTGATCATCATCATCATCATCGCTATCTGATGAACTTTGAGCCGTGATTATTAATAGTCAACTTTGAAGTGTAGTCAAAAACACTTGAACCATGAAAGCTTAACTGCGCTAGTTGTAAAAGTGGGGACAAAACCACACCATAACAACGCTATAAATCCCTTGATCCCTTACACCACACACACACACACGGCTAACATGGCAGCTCAAAAAAAATATTGTTAAACGCTGCGACTTTACCATTTTGAAGCAAAAAATAAATAAAAATAAATGGTAATACAAAAAAATAGCTAATGTAATTTTATTTTTCTGATTTTATAGGTTTTCCCGAGTTTTAGTCATCTCTGAATACGCTTGTGGATCTCTGCCCAAATAAATCTACATTTGTCCATCCAACTCCCAAATTAGAGTGTGCGTGCGTGCAAAAAGTGAATCCAAAAAAAACATGATAAAAAAATTAAATGATTTGTGTAATAATAATAATGTGGTATACTACTATTGTTCAAATAATATTATTGTGATGTGGTGAGAATATAAACTTAATGGACTACATCCTTCTTTTTCTTCTCTGATACGCGATACGCCACACTGATTTCCAAGGAGAAAATCGGAAATTAAAGGAAATCATCAGCATTCTGATACAATATATATCATTTTCACACATGTACTACTCATTCTCCATGTTTTGGTAGTGCTCCGAGAAATTTTTGAAACAGTGGTTGTGAGGAACAAGAAGAAGAAGAACGCACAATTCTTTTATACACATGTATACACGTTAACGTTTAGACGGAAAACCGAAACAATGTATAAAGCCATTCTACTAATCGTTACCCCCACTCTAATATCATCTCTATCAAACCACCAAAGATGATGATGATGATCTTCATCATCATCTCCAACATGATCATTCTCACAGCATCGGTAGTAGCAGTAGAGAAATAAAACGCTCTTCTCCTTCTTCTTCTTCTGATGCAGAAGCAGCTAAGAATATCTCATTTCAAGCCACTACTCCCATTATCATCAGCATCACACACCGAGCTTTTCTTCTATTTATTATTATATATATAGTTTTTTTTGTTGCTCCCATCTCATCTCATCTCATTGTCTGTGAACAATGTGTGTGAGAGCGTGCCCATCCAGTTGTGAGTAATAAGATGGTGAATGGTTTCGATGATGATTGTGACGATGCGCCTATTTCTCTTACTTCATCTTCGTCTCCTTCAACGACCACTACTACTGCTACTACTACTACTACTACTACTTGTACAAGATGTAGTAGTAGGAACTGTGCTGATGAGTTTCCTGCCAGTAAAATGGCAAGTAGACAATTATCGAGTGTGCAACGCTGCAATAGACAAATAGTAATAAAAATAATAATAATAATAACACCACTACTACTGCAACCACCTTTACTATTAATTCTTCCACCACTTCTGTTACTACTACCTACTATTCTACAACTAATACTATTACTCCCGTATACCAACAACAACAGTAACAGTTTCAACAACATTCCCGACGATGAATTTACCACAGTGTCAAATAAATCTTTGACCTGGAATGACCCTTTATTTCAACTACTTTTACAAGGGATGCTACTGGTGCTACCTACAAGAACAAACCATCACGTTATAACGTTCAACTCATCATCATCCTCCTCGCCGTCGTCGTCCTCCTCCTCCTCCTCATCGTCAAGAAGAAAACTATTCTTGCTACCTTATCCCACGACGCACAAATAAAACGTGCTTCCGTTTTCCTTATTTTTCTTCTACTAAAATAAATGACTATGTAACAAACTATATAACCTTACATACATACATACATGTATGATTGTAACTAACTAAGTGACTATTGTTATATAATATGTAATATGGACCATGTACAGAAGAAGAAGAAAAAATGGTAAAAAAAAGTAGTGGGAAAACGTGAACGGTAAAAATAAAAAGGATTAGTTCGTGCGTGTAACCACATAATATTTATTGTACCATACTCTCATCTTCTACTACAAAACTCTCCCTTATTTTCCCTCCCTTTCGCAAAGGAGTAGGAGTGCTACTACTACCAATATACTTGGGAGAAAGGAAGGAAGACAGAAAATTTCTCATCAGTGCACTGAATCACCAGTATCATCATCATCATCATGATCATCATCACCAACATCATTTTGGGACGATAGGATTGTTTTTATACTTTTTTGTAACACACAACTTAAAAAAAAGTACATTCCCATACGTCATATTACCGCTATTACTACAACGAAGACCACTACTAGAGAAAGTTTTTTTTACCTCGCGGACACATACAAGCAGCAGAAGAAGAACAACAGTAAAGAGAACAAGTTGAAGAAGAAGAAGAAGAGAGAAAAAAAGTTAAAAGTAAGACAGACAGTAGAGTAAAAAAAACAGGAAGAGAGAATCAGGGCAAGTTAGGTGTAGTGGAAAAAAAAGTGAAGAAAAAGAAGAAGCAAGCGAGAAAAAAGAAAGAAATAATAATAATAAAAGTGTGTGGTGTAGAGAGAGTTTTCACGCTTTATTTTTTTTATTATGTTGGTGAGACCAAAGCGGTTTGAAATGCTAGGAATGGTAGGGATCGGAGGTGGAGGTAGCAGCAGTAGCAGTAGTAGTAGTGCTAGTTCTAGTAGTACTAATAGTACTAGTAGTAGCAGCAACAACACAAGAAAAAGAAAGTTGAGCGGAAAACTTTGCTCGTCAATCAGTTTGCTCTTTGTCATGGGACTTGGCTTCGTTTCTGCGTGCCCGTCCGACTGTGTGTGCAAGTGGAAAGGTGGCAAACAGACTGTTGAGTGCGTCAATCGAGGACTCAGGACTTTCCCACATAACATTGATCCCGGAACGCAAGTAAGATTTCATTAATAGCATCATTTTCGCGCATTATAATATGCTTGCGCTATCTTACTACATACTTTACTTATATTATTATTATTATGTATACACAAGAGTTACATATAGGCTACTTGATAATATATACAAGAATATTATTATTATTATTATCTACATTCATTTCTATAACATGTGTGTATAATACGCTTTAAATAGTTACAAGTACTTTCCCAACTTTTCTCACTCGCTCACTTTTCCTCCAAATTCATATGAATGCTATGAACACGTGAAATGTATGTACCGAGTATTCAGCTTTGCTCTTGTGAATGTAAATGAAGTATTTTTAGCGGACTATTTTTAGCTCGTTTGCGTACAAAAGAAAATGTAGAAAAAATTATAATAAATGCAATCCGGATTTACCCTCGTCCTCCTATTATTCAATTATTCGGTGTCATGCCCAAAGAGTGTAATCTCATAGTATTATCGTTGTCTATGCCAATGAATTTTTAGCCGTTTAATAGCTCACTACCATGATATGGAGTCACTATAGAGATTCTACGACTATACTTTTAATGTTGAGATTTTATCCACCAGTTAATAAATGATGATAACAACAATGATATTGGAATATCTTTTTAAAACAATAATGACAAAAAATATGATTTTAGGATTTTGGGTAGGATACTTTCTAGTTTGTTGTAGCTGATTAGGGAGCTACACGTGCAAATGCCATTTAATTGCGTGTTGCATCCAAAATATGAACTCTCATTATAAATATTTTGACTGNTCTAGTTTGTTGTAGCTGATTAGGGAGCTACACGTGCAAATGCCATTTAATTGCGTGTTGCATCCAAAATATGAACTCTCATTATAAATATTTTGACTGCTATTTGTGGTGTGATATGCCATGTCAAAATACTTGTACAAGATTTTGCCAAGATTTCCAAGAAATTCCTGCATGATTTTCGATTTAAAGGACAAGCTCAAGTAAATTGGTAAAAAAAAGTTAAGAAACGCGAGAGCTAAACTTTCTCTCCCTTTTTTTTATCTGGGGGCAGGATAATCCAATCAAATCCATCAAACAAACATATACACACCCATAGACTGTGGATGTGCTAATTTCTTTATTTCTTTTTACACGTCCATCAAAAAAAATAGCGAGTAAATGGAAGTAAACTGTGTTACAAGAGTTGACCCTGATTTTTTTTCTTCATGCTTGTGTCAGCAGAAAAAAAAGAACAAACTTTGTGCTTTGAAGGCAGCGGTCGTGGTATTATTATTACTTGGAAGAAAGTTAGTTGTTTCTTGAGCATATACATATAAATTATGCATGTATATGTCTACTAAAACGTGTGCTCCTTTTTCTCCTTTCGTCTTCCTGTTATTTGTTTTTAGTAAGTGAAGGTAATAGACAAGTCAGTAAAAAAGGAAAGGTGGAAAAAAGGAGAGAAATAAAATAAAACAGAACAAAACAGACAAAATGAATATGTGGCTTGGAAGATCAGGGGAAAAATAGAGAGAGAAAAAAATAGGAATAGAGATATTACCATTTATGTAAAAAGAAAGAAAGAGTAGAAATATAGTATATGCATAATATATTATGCAAGTATGTATATACAGTCGTGTTTTTGTATAAAAGTGGCGAAAAAAAGTGAAGTGAAGCAATGAGGCTGACTTGTTTATGGAATGAAAGAAAAAGAGAGAGGTTGAGAGGGAACAATGAAAATGTTTTAGCCGTCATTGATGACTTGATTGGAGAGAAAGAAGTAGAAGAGAAAGAGAGGAAAAAAATTTCTTATTGGTTTGATGGTAGAAAATGCTGGTTGTAGCCTCTCAAAACATCACAAGCCTAAAGAAAAGTATATATAGAGAACATGTTGGTATAACATGTATATTGATGAAAATATAATAATAACAAGCATTTATTCTTATTAAGAAAGTGTAAAATAGAGAGAGAAAAAAAGTAGGGAAACGCGAAAGAGAAAATGGGGGAAAAAGGAGAGTGAGAAAAGAGAGAGAGAGAGAGGGAATCAACGAGATAGATATTTTTTATCCAACTTTTTTCTTTCTTTTTTTTAGCCTTGTAACTTTTTTTTTTGCTGAGCGTGAAAATGTGTGTTTGTGTACTACATGTTTTTTTTCTGGGTTGCTACAGGTACTTGACATCTCTGGAAACAAGTTTGAAACGCTACCACCCGATCATTTCATGCGCTCGGGTCTTATCAACCTTCAGAAAATCTACTTATCAAGATGTCAACTGTCACACATCAACTCCAGAGCGTTCCGAGGTCTGAGTAACCTGGTCGACTTGGACCTTAGCCATAATGTGTTGGGAGAGGTGCCCTCGCCTGCCTTTCCCGACTGTCAAGGCCTCATGAAACTTATCCTGAGTGGTAACCCTATACGCACTCTCACCAAAAAAGCTTTTATCGCCCTTCAGTCACTCACCTCCTTGGAAATGAGTCACTGCGAAATTGAACGCATTGAAAAGGTCAGTCGTCAGCATAGCCCATGTATAATATACAACCAAACCCATATATATTCCATACCACTATCTTTAGGAAAGAAAGAATGAAATACAGCTACCTATTTCTTTTGCACCAACAGATATCATTATTATTACCTCAAGACATAGTATACTGCCACCGTTTCAATATCATCTTGTCTTTTTATAAAATAGATTGTGAGTGTGTGTGTGTGTGTGTGTGTGGATTTTTTTAGATTGGATATTCGAAAAGAAAATGTATTGTTAAAAACCAACTCAACTCACGTAAATACACACACACACACACTCTCTCTCTCTCTTTATTTTTTTGGCAAGATTGTTTTTTATCCGCGGTTCCAATAACCAAAACCTCTGATATATATTTTTTTCTTTCACCTCCTTTTCTCATCTTAACGTAACGACAGGTTGAAAAATCACCCAAGCTAGATACTTATCATCATCAGCCGTTGATTTCAAAACTCTAGTGTGAGTGTGTGTGTGTGTGGTATGATGTGGAAGAAAAGAAGTAGTAGAAGAAGAAGAAGAAAAAAAATACTCATAGAGGCTCATCTTTTTTTCTACTTCTTTTTTCCCTGGAGTGGTCTCTGGATTGGAATAAGCACAAAAACCATCTTATTATTATTATTATTATTATTATTATATCTTCCCATCCAATATCTTCTCACTAGCCCAAAAAAAGAAGAAAAAGAAGAAAAAAATGTAATGCATCTTTTTAGTCCACCATCATTCTTATCTTTGTTCTTTTTCTTCTTCTTATGGTCAGATGAAGAAAAGGGTACAAAGTAGGAGGAGGACACTAC